>VYZP01043546.1:0-16666 GCA_013400635.1 Hypocryptadius cinnamomeus
GAGCAGCCAGTTTGGAGGTGTTGGCACAGTACTGGCAAACTGGGATTTAGTGCCTGGCATTATTGCACAATTTAAAATAGCAGCAGCCAGTTTGGAGGTGTTGGCACAATACTGGCAAACTGGGCTCTGATGGGTGGCATTATTGCACAATTTAAAATAAACACAGCAGGGATTGAGGGCAGCTCGGGGCTGGGGATGCTCGCTGGTGGTTCCTCAGAGCCCAGCCTGTCCTTGCATATTAATCACCCTCTCAAAGGAGCTCTGATCTGCATTGTGCAGGCTCGGGGATTGTGGTGCTCAAAAGGGTTTTTATTCCATTCAAGTGGCGGGGCTGAGAGCAGCAGAATCCGGGCAGCGTTTGGGGAGGGACAGCCCCGCTGTGCCCCGTGTGCCTGGAGCTCTGCCTTGCCAAACGCTCACAAAATACTCAGATATTCACCCTCAGGTCTCCCTGCTCCTCAGGCAGCTGGGGTGTGAAATAAAATATTGGCCAGTTGGGGGTAAAAATTGGGGAAATGGCAGATTTGTGAGTTTGGGAATAACAGGATTTCTCCCAGGTAAAGGGTGGGGAAATTAAAATTGTTTGAATTTGGGAATAACAGGATTTCTCCCAGGTAAAGATTATGGAAATCTCAGATTGTGTGGGTTTGGGAACAACAGGATTTGTCCCAGGAAAAGGTTGGGGCAATCCCAGATTGTGTGGGTTTGGGAATAACAGGATTTCTCCCAGTAAAGGATGGGAGAATTCAGATTGTGTGGGTTTGGGAACAACAGGATTTCTCCCAGGTAAAGGTTATGGAAATCTCATAGTGTGGGTTTGGGAATAACAGCATTCCTCTGGTGATGTGGTTTTATGTAACTCCAGCTGCTGCTCTGGGGCAGTGAGGTGAGGTGTTAATGAGCTGTGTCTGTGTGAAAAAATCCAGAAAAGGGGAGATTTTGGATCCTTTTCTTTGTACAAATCTCCAAAACCCCCTAGATATTGAAACATGGCCTTCAGTGAGCAGTAGAGATGTTTCAGTGGGTGATGGTTGCTACTCTGAAGGAGAAAATGGGCAGATAAAATATATATCTATATCTAGATGGATCCAGATTTACACACAAATGTTCTAGGACAGGAGTTTTGTTGGAGTGAGTAGAGAATTGGGCTGCAGACTGTGGTTGTGAATTACCACCAGCTCATGGTGGGAGCACAGGTGAGAACTGATCCTGGTTGTGCTGAAGAAAACCTTTTGTGGGAAGGCAAAATCTGCATTTCAGACAAGCAGTGAACGTATCACTGTGGTCCCCAAATGCAAAGCTCTTATCCTGGTTTGTGTTTAATCAATATTATTGAGCTGTTTGCTGAGTCCTTGGTGTCTCTTTGCTTCTGCTTTTCCTCCTTTTATCAACTCTTGGGCACGTTTTCTTACACTTGATTATTTTGTTCTGCGAGAGCACTGGCAGAGTTCCCTGTTAGTGTGAATTTCAGGAGTGGGGTGATGGAGAGCAGCAGTTCCACACAGGTATCCAAGGAGCTGAGGAAGCCTCGAGGGATGATGTTCAGGCTGGGCTGAGGTTGGTGTTAACGTGGGAAGGTTTTGTGGAAATGAATCACCGGAGTGGAGCTTTTGGTGTGTTTGTTGTTGTTCTCTGTGTTCAAAATGGTATTTTCTGGGTATTTTTGTAGGGAACACGAGGGCTTTTTGTGTAATTTGGTAATGCTGTTAAGGCAGTAAGACATGGAGAGCATTTTTCTGCTCAGTGTTCAATTCTGCTGTGTTTGAGTGGGAGTTGTTGGGTTCATGTGTGGATGGTTTGGGGTGGATTCTCGTGGTGCAGCAGAGCTCTGCCTGTGTCACTGCAGTCAGAAGGAAACCCCCAAACCATCCATGCCAGCCAATTCCCATTCATTTCCCTGTAATCCCATATAAAACCCCTTGCACTTGCAGTATTTGGAGGTGGAGTGTGGCAGGAAATGCTGAGTACAGCCAGTGCTGGCATTTCCCTTCGGTGAGAGCTGCTCATGTTGGTTTTACATCACTCAGATTAATTGTGTGCCAGCTGTGGCACTGCTCTGATAAAGCACTTGGAGCCCACCTGGGTGTGCTTTGAAATCTTCAAAATAACCATTTTCAAATTTCTTTTAAACTTGTTAACGTGCATCAGAGGTCCCGTGCAGTCCAGGATCTGGTGAGCAAAATGCCCAATCATTATCGGCTAATTATAACATTGGAGGATTTAATTTTGCATTTTTCACTGTGTTAGTAGTGAGAGGAAGACACTTTTAGCATTTTAGCAAAACACAACCAGCAGCTGCTTGGCCAAGGAACTGACTCAGTTCTTGAGAGGCTGCAGGAGTCAAAAGAACAGAGCTGGAGGGTGTTGCAGTTGTGTTTGCAGCAGATAATCCCCCAGTGCAGCGTGCTCCAGGGCTGGAGAGACACAGGAATTACTGCCCACTCCCTAAATCCTCCTGCACTTTAATCTCCCCGTGATCTCTGGGAAGGCCCGCAGCATTTATTCCATTTATTCTGTTTGTTCTGTTTATTCCCTGCTCCCTCCTGGCTGGGGTTTGTTGGGAATGAAGGAGGGAAGCTGGAATACATGAAGGGGATAAAATTTAAATTTATTTATTGTAGACAGCCTGGAACAACTTTTTTTTTTTTTTTTTTTTTTTTTTTTTTTTTTTTTTTTTTTTTTTTTCTCTAAGAAGAGCTGCAGCATCAGAGATTTAATTTCATCTTGACTCACTTCTGGCTTTGCCATTGGGTTTTATTTGGGGATGGGCTTTGGCCATTTCGCTCTCTGATTTTTCTCCATTTCTCTGGGAAATGAATATTTCATGAAATACAAGCAAACTTGGAGTAGTTTGTGCTTCATGGCCAAAAATAACAATGCTGCAGTGATTGTAATTTTAATTTCCCACTTCAGGCTGGCATGACTGTTACCTCCAGAGCAGGAAATACTGTGAAACATTTCTGTTTAGAGTAAAAGTTATTTAGTATAAACACTAGTAAAAAAAAGTTATTTAGTTATTTGTATTCTGTTTAGAGTAAAAGTTATTTAGTATAAACACTAGTAAAAAAAAGTTATTTAGTTATTTGTATTCTGTTTAGAGTAAAAGTTATTTAGTATAAACACTAGGAAATAAAAAGTTATTTAGTTATTTATATTCTGTATAGAGTAAAAGTTATTTAGTATAAACACTAGTAAAAAAAAGATATTTAGTTATTTGTATTCTGTTTAGAGTAAAAAGTTATTTAGTATAAACACTAGTAAAAAAAAGTTATTTAGTTATTTGTATTCTGTTTAGAGTAAAAGTTATTTAGTATAAACACTAGGAAATAAAAAGTTATTTAGTTATTTATATTCTGTATAGAGTAAAAGTTATTTAGTATAAACACTAGGAAATAAAAAGTTATTTAGTTATTTATGTTCTGTATAGAGTAGAAGTTATTTTTGTCTAGAAATGGGTGTTTCTGTTGGTAGCATGCTTTTATTCCTGCCAGAAAAGGTGGGGTTTTGTGGTGTGCAGTTTGGTTTTGCACAGTATGAGGCACAAGGAGGTAAATCCTGCTTTTATCCACTCCCAGGGAATAGCCAGGGAGGAATTCTTCTCACCTCTCACAGGTACTGAGGGATGCCTACGAAAATTCCAAGTGCCTACACGAGTAAAAATCAATGTAAATCTGCTCGAGGACCATTCCTTTTTAAATAAATGCCTTGTGCTGATCTTTCTTACACCTGGTGAAAAACCAGGCTTTTAATTGAAGGAGAAAATGTTTTTTTTTCACGCCCAGGCCCTGCCTGGCTGCTCCCACTGCAGTTAATGTGAGCTGCTGCTCATGAATGGCTTGCTGTGGGTGGGGAGGGAAGCCCAGAAATTGATGTAAACTGTGCTCTTTTCCTTGCCGGGTGCTCCCAGCTCTGGGGGGTTTGAACCAATCTCTCAGCATTTTGTGTGTCCCACACTTGGGTTCTGCTGTAAGGACAGAAACCTCCACATCATCAGCAAAGCACGGAGCAAACCCAGCCCTGAGGGATTTTCTCACTCAGTCTCTCTTGCAGGAGAAAACTGCACTTCAAACCCTCTGATTGGGCTCTTTTTTAAAACACACAATTTCTGGAGCAGCTTTTCCCATTATTTTGTTGAATATTCAAGGTGAAAAGGTGCCTTTGGAGCAGTCCCTGGAGCATTTGCCTGGGTTTTTTTGTGTTCTGGGCAAACACACTTCAGGTATTTCTGCTTTTATCAGTGGCAGTGGTTGGTGTTTGCTGATAAAACAATAGTAGAAATAAATGGTTTATGCACAAGCCTGTGGGATTGCATTATTTGAATGTGAAAATAATGCCTTGTGGGAGATGGGGGAACTCTAAAGGCTGGCCTTTAGGACAGTCTCTGTTAGTGCTATCTCATACCAAGAAATTAAAGCTTTTTTTGCTTTTTACTAGGTGTGCTTCAGTTTCTGATAAGCTGTCTCTGTTTTAGTTACATTTTACCTGTTAATCCCCAAAGAAAAGGCTGAATGTGCCAGAATGTGCAGATGAAAGTCCCAAGTTTTGCAATCCCCATAATTTTGGTTAAAAGAAGCCATTTTTACATGAAGAATTCGTGCTTCATGAGACTGGATGTGGATTTAAATGGAAGCACAAAGCCGTTGTGGACCATTTTTGTTGTGCTCAGCCCTGAATTTCAGGCTCTGGTTTGTAGCTGCAGGCACTCTGGCAGGTCTGGAGGGTGAGCAGTGCCTTATTCCAAAGCTTCTGTGTATTCTCAGGAGCTGCTTTTTATCAACCTAAATTGGTCCATCCAAAGCAGCCTGGAGATAAAAATAGCAAATCCCACACTCCTGGTTTGGGCCCTGCATTATTGATGGGTTCCTGCAGTGTCCTCTGTCCAGGAGATTTATGGGGTGTGATTTATTATTCAGTGGCACATGCAGAAGTACCTCCAAGCATTAAAGAAACAAAAGATAAAGGTATTTTCCTATCAGGTGAAGGGCTCTCTTATCTCCTTTTCCTTGAAGATTGCAGCAGTAGTGGGACCAGAGGAATTCAGCTGGAGTGGTGAGTGAAAGCAGTGCTGCTGATTCCCTTGGAATTTAGCACTTTAAATGGATTAGCACTAAAAATATCCCTGCCTGGCATTGCGTCAGAGCCTTCCAGAGTATCTGCATTTCCATGTTTGATGGCAATTTCAAAAGATTCCCACGTTGGAGCTAAGTGGGAGCCCTGTGAAGGGGAGCCGGGATTCCTCACTGGAGCAGCAGGGTTGGGATAATTGTAAAATCCTGGGGGTTGCTCAAGTGGGAGCCCAAGAAGCAGTGTTTGGGAAGGAAAAAGTGATTTTTGTTGCAGACAAAAAAGGTGATTTTTGTTCCAGACAGGTGTGTAATTCTCTCCTTGGACATGTGGGAGCCCTGACAGGAATTGGTTTGTAACTTTGGGGAGGGATCTTGCAGCATCTGCTCCGCGTCTTGTTGGTCAATTCTATTGCCAGTTAATTCACTCATCGCTCGTAGTTTGGGGTTTTTGTGAATAATGGTGTGTGAGCACTGCATTAGGGTTATAATCCCAAACCCAGAAATGGTATTGTACCAATGGAAAAGGGAATAATCACATTTTGTGCTTGCCTAAAACCTGGAGTTTCACAAGCACAAGGGAGGGGTTTTGACTGAGCTTGTGGCGTGTGCTCCTGTTCTCTTTGGACAGATTTGGCTTTCCCAGAGCAGTGAAATGATCTCAGTGCCCTTGTGGAGGGGCTGAACCAGAGAAAGAGAATCCCACAGTGCTACGTGGGGTGCTTTTAATGAAATGTGGTGGTAGCACCGTGTTAAACACCCTCATGCATTATGGGTTCCTAAATGCTGGAAAATCCCAATAAATCAATGCAGGATTTTTTCCCTTACACTGAACATTTCTGTTGATTTTTGGCCCATGTTTTGTGTGACTGCAGAGCTGTTGGCTGCACATTCAGGAGCTCCAAAAGTGAGTTCCTGCTGGTGCTGGAGGGGTGGTTTGGGCTCCAGGTGTTGGTCCTGCAGCTTTGTGGAAGGTGAGGGGAGCTGAGCAGTGTTAAACCCATCAGTCTGATGGATCAGCTGCCTGCACTGCAGGGAAGGCTCTTTGAGAGGCTGTAAATTCCAGACAGGTAAGGTTTGGAAGCTGTGGTCCAGGTTAACATTTTGGACTCCACTAGATGGCACTGATTTATTGTGCTGTTGATAAAAAACCATCAAATGCAGTGGGAGACTTTTATTTTTTGAACAGGAACCATAAAGGAGGTGATGAGGATGCTCAGTATTTATCTGTTTGTCTGCTGGGTGCATTGAGAGTTTCCTTCATGACCTCCTGCTTCTGACGTGGAGTTTTGGATGGGGTAGGCCAATCATGAGCACATCTTTGAAATATTTAGCAGTGGGAAGACATCTCTAAATAAATACCTGGTTTGTCTTATCCTCTTTGTGTTGAAGGAAGAAGCTGGGCCAGTGTTGGTGCAGGCAGCTGGGTTTGCCATAACCGTGTCTCAAACCATCACAGAATCCAGGATAAACAGAAATTCTTCTCTTTCTGATAAGAAAAGGGTGTTCCTGGTGGGTTCCAGTCCCACAGTGCCACTCCTGGTTGACACCAAAGCGATTTCAGTGTGGTGGTGCTGGAGGGCACTGGGTGGGAGCAAATAATTAATTATTCCAGGGGCAGAAATGGCTGTGAGAATTATTTTGGTAAATTTGGTGCCCAGATTCTCCCCAGGACCTTCTGTGTCCTGCTGCCCAGGGTGGAAGGGCAGAGGGAAACCCCAGATGGAATCTGTAATTCCATCTCTCCTGTCTTCTCCTGCATCCCCCGTGCCACCACATGCTGCCCTTGGGGGCACCCCGCATCCCACAGGGAGCAGGGGATGTTCTGCTCAGCATTTAGGATGCTCCATGGGGATAAACCCGGGGTTAGGCTTGGTTCCACCTGGTTTTCTCCTGTAATCTCCTTTCCCTGGCAGCTGAGGGGGAGCTGAGCAGTGCTGCAGCTTGGCCTCGCTTGACTCCAGCACTCGTGGGTGTTTTCATCTGCTGCCTCACGAGAGGAGTTGTTCCTGCAGGGACTGTGCAGCTCTCCCTCCCTCTGTTTCCTTGCCTTCCTTCCAAGGGATCTGCAATTAAATGGTTTTCCAAGGAGCTCAGCCTCAATTTTCCACTGGAAGGATCTGTTCTGTGCCTGGCCTGTGGTTGGAGGGACCAAGCCTCAGATAAATCCAGCAGTGACTCCTCAGAATTCAGCATTCTGTGGATGCTGCTGCTTCCTCCAGCTGCAGATTTTGGGGCTGTGTGGGGTTTCTGTGTTTCCCTGGGGAATTTGTGTTTCCCCTCCCCAAAGGCTGCAGGGGGGCTCAGCAGGCAGGGCACTGCAGGGAGGGACTGAAATCCAGTTTTGTGCAGCTTTTGTGGTTTCAGTGCCACAGAACTGGGGCTGATGTGCTGATATTCCCTGTCTTCTTCAGGGTTTCTTGGTGCTTTTCCCTTCTCCCCTCTCAAAGTGGAGGTTCAGTTGTTAGTTTGGCCTCCAGTTCATAATTAATTCATAATTAGTGATGTTTCTCAGGCCCAGCTCACTGCAGTGTGTGGGACTCCTTCCTGTGACATTGGCAGGGTTGGCTTTTTCTAAATATTTTTCTTTTCCTTTTGACACCATGAATTTTTACACAAATTTATGAATTTTACCCTTGGTGGGGAAGTATTAGGTGATGTGTCCTGGCTTTGAATTAATTCCTAATGCCATTGTTTCCTGTGATTTATATCTATTCCATTTCATTCTGGGCTTTATATATTATTAATTCCTAATTCCTTTATTTCCTGACTTTTTCCCATTGCCATTTTTTTCTTCTTTCTCACAACGTTTGTCTCTTGTTTGCTGCGTACTGAAGCTTTGATGTTCCTGGATAAATGGATTATTAATAAATTGATCATGTGCAGTGCTTGGGAACAGCCTGGCTGTCCCCAGGGGCAGGTGGGGACCGGGTGCCTGCTGTCCCTTGGGTCTCACAGCCCTGGTTGTAAATTGGCCCAAAAAAAGGGGATTTGGTGGGGCATGGCTGGGGCTGTTGGGTTTGTGCTGCTGCTGGGAGAATCAGGCAGGGCTGGCTGGGGACTCCAGGCTCCGTTTGCTGTTCTGTTTTCCAGCACAGAAGGTGGAATAGTAATTTATTATCTGACATTCTTGGCAAACAGATGGAAACCACTCTGCCTGTGAATTTGCAAGGGAAAGGATTCTGGGAGCAGGCTTTGCATATGTCCTTCCCCCCTTGGCTTTTTTGCATGCTTAGGAAAACAACAATGAAGTCATTCCTTGTTGTTGGAAGGAAACTTGTGTGGTGTTCCCACTCCTGCTGTCGAGATGGATAAAAGAGACATCCACTCTGAACATGGGAAATGGATGGAAGAAATGGGGATAAAATAACAGCTGAGAAGTGCAGTGAGCTCTGCGAGCTCTGCTTGGTTCTCACCCACATTTGCATTTCTTAGTGTAGAATAAACCTCTCTATTTGATGGTGGAGAAAGGAGATGTTAAGGCTAAAAGATCTAATTAAAGAGTGAGCAGGTGAATAAAGGCCTCCGATCAGTGAGCAGCGAGTGCCCTTTGCAGCAGTGACAGGTTTGTGTTGTAGTTCGCCTTTGTTTGTGCTTTTCCTCAAGAGGGCAATTAATTAACTTGTTTCTTTGTTTAGGTGGGGGGGTTTGCCTTTAGTGAGTTTCACACCGGGGAGTTCTCACCCTGCAAAGATGAGAAAGGGGCTCTGGGTGTGGGAGGGCAGATAAGAGCGCTTGGGAATGGGGATTTTGCAGCTTTGGGCAGTTGATTGCCCTCTGGGCGTGTGCCCTGTGCTCTCCAGGCTGTGACCAGGCACTGCAAAGGTTCCTAAAGCGCTTGGACTGTACAGGAACAGCAGCAAGGGTTTGTGACTGCGGCTGGAGCTTTTCCCCTGCAGAACACAAAGCCTGGAGGAGGCAGTGGAAGGAACCAGACAGATGGGTACTTAACCTAAATCCCCTGAATTCCCTGGGGACACCTGGCCCAGGCTGCTCTCCTGGCTCAGAGCTGCTGTGTGAGGTGTGAGAGCCTTTATTCAATATCCAGGGCACATTAAATGTCCCTCAGAGCTCCTGGATGGGGAAAACCTGCTCACAGTGTCAGGGAGCCATAGAGGGGATGGCACCAAGGTCTCCTGATTCCTGGGCAATCCCAGCAGAAACCTGGGAGATTCCCCCTTACAGCTGTGGTTTCAGCTCCAGGGAATGTTTGGCTTTCCCTTCTAACAAAAGAACAGCCATGGCATGAACGTTGACAGGAGCTGAGTGGGAATCTCCCATCCATGCATTACCAGTGCATTCCCATTTTTTACATCAACCACTTGGATCTGTCAGTCCCATTTATAGTGAGATACAGAGATTGAAATGAGCGCTGAGATATTTTCACCATCTGAGTGCTCATTTCAGTCTCTGCAGCTCTGCCTTTCTGTTCCCCACCAGAGCAGGACCCGTTACCTTTGAATTCCAGCCCTGAATTTCTCCCTGTGCTGCCTGGGAGAGGCAGAAAAGGGAGATGCCAGCACATCATGCTCATGGAAACGAGCAGCTCCTGCCTGATCCAGGGCAGGCTCCTGCTGCAGGATCAGAAAATCCCCTTCCAAACCCTGGTGCCAATTCATCAGAGCCAGGCAGGACCCCCGGTCCTTGTTCTGGTGCCCATTAGGAGCAGCTGCAGGCTGGACTTTGATGTCCTGGAGGACAATGGGGTCACTGTTCCAGCTCCAAAGTGCCTCTCCTTGCTGTGCTCTTTGTTTGGGGGCTGTGGGAGTGGGGAGGACGTGAGGGGCAACACGAGATGGAAACCTCGGGCAGGAAATTGCTCCCAAATGCCATCACTGGGACGTCAGGGTTTTAGCGGGGATGCACTTGGGAGGCAGCAGAATTTTAATGCTGGCAAATAAGTGAGGATGAAGGGGAAAATTGTCTTCATTGAAGAGGGGAAAATCCAGCTTAATTCAGAGCAAAGTGTAATTAAGGGGGAGAAAACTTCTGGCGTAGATGGAGAGAGCTGAGAGATCGCAGGAGGAGTTCTTGTGCACAAGTGAAATTTGTCTATTTCTGTCTGGGTTTTCTGGAGAATGTGCCCACGTTTTCCTGGGGTGTTTTATGCAGTGGACACCCAGAAATTTTTGGGTAATCCCCTCCTGATTTGTGCAGCGAAGGAGGTGTCTCAGTGCAGGAAATCTGAATTGCTCCAAAGTGGGGGGCTTTAAAAAGAGCAGGAAGAGCAGAGGTGGTGGATCCTTGTGTTTGTGAGGAGGAGGAATTGGGAGGGATGGGGATGGGATAATGGGGTGACAGAGCCCCCCTCCCAGTGCTCTGGGCTAGGGCTTGGTGTGCAATACCAATAACAGATGTTTCTTTCCCTTGTCTCCCTAAAAGCTCCCATTTTCTGCCTCCCACACCCCAAACCCTCATAAGCTCAGAGATCCATTCTCATTTCTGTTTTCCCCAGAGCTCTGTGTCAGGATCCCAGTGAGTCACCTTCTCCCCGGGTTTTTGTGGCTGCTCCCTCAGTGACAGCAGTGACTGAATTGCTGCTTGCAGGCATGTAGGAGATCCCACATTCCTGCTGCCATCTGTTACCAAACTTCCCGGGTTTTGTTTTTCCCAGTTTGCAGCAATTTGAGGGAGAGTAGGGGAAATAGAGCAGGTGATTAAAAGGAGGATTCCAGTGATGCAAAACATTGGTGGAATGACGAGGAAATTAAAAGTGCCTGGAGTGGGGCTTTAGGAAATTCAGCAGCCTCTGACAGAAGATGGTTTTACTCAAATATTCTGACTGTATTCCCCCTGTCATGAACCAATTTTCAATTTATTTCTTTATTTTCAATGGAGTGTGGCTATAATTGCAGCTCATTATCTCTGTTGTGATGGAGGCAGGGGTGAGGATGTCCCAGGAGGTGCTGGCTGATAACAAAAATCACCTTGCACATGAGCTCTGCGTGCCAGCCCGGCCTCCAGAGTGCATTTTTTAATGAGCTCACCCCGTGGACAGATCCATTGTTCCCTGCACAGACAATTGCTGGCTTGTGCTGTTTGCAGTTCTCTGCTTGGCCACAATTCTTAATAATTCTGTGGGAATTATCCTTTGGGTTTGGCTTTTCCTTCAGCAGATACAAAAAAGGAATAAACCCCCCATCCAAATACATCTTTAATTATTTGTGTTTTAGTGGTACAAAGCTCCCACTTCATTGTGTGATGCTCAAAGCAGACTTTTGAACATGGATGAGCAAACAACACTTTGTGTTTTTCCCACAGGGGAAGAAAATGCTTCTTAAAGCTGAAATCCCCCGTCATTCATGAGTCAGGGCTGATTTTAGGAAGGAGTTGATTGGACATGAATTACGTAGATGCTACTCCAGAGTTGAAATTATCTTGGGTTACTGTGGGTATTTTTATCTGTGCAGCTGCAGGATTGAAGGCAGCACTGTGCCTACAGCTCTGCTTTCTGTAAAGAAGAATTTATAACAGAACATTTTAATCTTTCCCTTCAAAGATTCAATTAGCAAGCTTTGATTTTTTATCTTTTTTTGTCACACAGACAGATTCCACCTGCACTTTGGATTCCCTGACCACGCTGACTCAGGCACCAAATCCCTTTTTTCCCCTCATTGCCCGAAGAGTGTGAATTCACTGGGCACATCTGTCCCCAGATGTGAGGGTCAGCTTTGGTTCAAGGTCGTGCTTTTGGCTGTTTCTGCATTGAACCTGGGGGTATTTTAGGTATCTCAAAGTGGGATTGTGCTTAAACCTGAGACAGGAGCAGCTGGATCTCAGCTGGTCCCATGTGGGGGCTCCTGGGGCTCCTCAAAGTCTGGTTCTGTGCACTCTAAACCCTTTTATCCTCTTACAGCCTTGATTTTTTTTTATTTATTAGTATTTTTTTTTTCCCTAGAAGGCACAGTACACTTATTAAGAGCTGTGAATGATCTTGTTCATGTGGTTTTGAACCTTTGGGGAAGAGCAGCCTGCAGTGGTTGCTGTTCTGCTCTGGTGTGTCAGTGGAGTCCAGATGCAGGGAATCATGGACGTGGCAGTGACAGATCAGCTTTGGCTGCTCTGCCCCATGGCAGGTTTTATTAGCTGTGCTGAGCATCCAATCCATTCAAATCCAGCAGCTAATCCCGTTGTTTAAAGGAAATTTTAATGCTGCACAGTGTCAGAAATGTTTGTTGGTGCTTCTGTGCACGCTGTGGGGTTCCTGAGGATTTTGGTTTGGCTTGAGTTGCCTTCAGGATGATTTTGTTTGCTGGAATGTCACTTGGACTGGGCTGGGGAAAGGAATTAACCCAGGTAGCAGTGACAGCTCTGGGGAGAGCAGACCTGGCTGCTGCTGCTGTGCTGGAACTCAAATAAACTGAGCATTATTGAGGTGCAGAAGGTGATCTGAAAAGCGTCAGCCAGGGGAAAATGATGAACACTGAGCAGCAGTTCTTTTAAAAAAGCACTTGCAAGCCTCCCTGGGTGGTCTCAGCGTGGCAGACCCAGTCTGGGAGCAGGGAGTGGTTATTTCTGCAGATGTGTCTGGGTGCCTGGCTGATGTGCCCACCAGAGCAAGGCTTCACTCAGCAGCCGAGAGATCACAAAATCCAAATATCTTGGTGTGGGTTCAGCCTGGAATGAGCTTTCCTGAGCATCCCAGGGAGGGTTCCAGGGTGCTGGGAGTGCTGCAGGGCATCTGCACTGCTGCAGGGCATCTGCACTGCTGCAGGGCATCCTGCATTGCTGCTGGGCATCCTGCACTGCTGCTGGGCATCCTGCACTGCTGCTGGGCATCTGCACTGCTGCTGCACTGCTGCTGGGCATCCTGCACTGCTGCAGGGCATCCTGCACTGCTGCTGCACTGCTGCTGGGCATCCTGCACTGCTGCAGGGCATCCTGCACTGCTGCTGCACTGCTGCTGGGCATCCTGCACTGCTGCAGGGCATCCTGCACTGCTGCTGCACTGCTGCTGGGCATCCTGCACTGCTGCAGGGCATCCTGCACTGCTGCTGCACTGCTGCTGGGCATCCTGCACTGCTGCAGGGCATCCTGCACTGCTGCTGCACTGCTGCTGGGCATCCTGCACTGCTGCAGGGCATCCTGCACTGCTGCTGCACTGCTGCTGGGCATCCTGCACTGCTGCAGGGCATCCTGCACTGCTGCTGCACTGCTGCTGGGCATCCTGCACTGCTGCAGGGCATCCTGCACTGCTGCTGCACTGCTGCTGGGCATCCTGCACTGCTGCAGGGCATCCTGCACTGCTGCTGCACTGCTGCTGGGCATCCTGCACTGCTGCAGGGCATCCTGCACTGCTGCTGCACTGCTGCTGGGCATCCTGCACTGCTGCAGGGCATCCTGCACTGCTGCTGCACTGCTGCTGGGCATCCTGCACTGCTGCAGGGCATCCTGCACTGCTGCTGGGCATTCGCACTGCTGCTGGGCATTTGCACTGCTGCTGCACTGCTGCAGGGCATCCTGCACGCTGGATTTTCTGCTCTGAACAGCCAGATTGCAGCTGGGAGCATCTTGCAGAGCAGGTGCTGAGTTTCTGGCTGTGAAAGCATCAGGCTGGGTGCTCCTTAGAGCATCCTCCTGCAGAGCCTGACGTTGACTAAAATTTGCATTAAATCCATTGTGTTTCCCTGGATATCTTGTTAAACCCAGCTACCAACACCTTTCATAGCCCCATTAACCCTTTTGGGAACAGTTTCTCTCTGCTCTGTGCTATTCTCTGGTGCTCACAGAAGTTTTTGCCATTTTTATATTGAGTTCTTCACCTTCAGGTGCTCCTGGAAAACCCTGAGGAGATTAAATGGAATGTTTGATTTAGAATGTTTGATTTATGGGATCTGGATTTCAGTGGATTTCACATTGATTTTTTTTCAATAAAAAATTCTGATTTTTATTTTTTCCCAATAAAAACCCCTTCTCCCTGGGAACCTGAACCCCACAGCTGAATCCCTGCCTCCCCTGCCACCCACAGGCTTGGCCAAAAATGCCACTTTGAGAAACAGTGCTGAGATGATGTAAAGTGAGCATGAAACCCCTGCTCAGCACAGATGCCCTTTTCCAGCACTGGGGTTCCTTGTGCAAGGAAAACCATCCATGCAGCAGAGGAGGGAGAACAGGAAATTATGGGATGCCAGCAGTGCTGTATAGGAGCCTTTCACTGCCTGCCCACAGAGCCCTTCCAGAGAAACTCAGAGCCAACACTTCCCTTGGCAGCAGCTGCTTGATTTTTATTTTTTTTTTTAATTAATTTAAATTATCATCTCCTGCAGGCAATCCTGACTCAGTGTCCTTGGTTTGAGGCTTCTCCCAGCCAGGCACACGAGGCTGTTCCCGTTGGATGTGAGCAGCTTAAATCCCTGTCAGTCCTTGATTGTGGGGAGGATTTTGGCAGTGCTGGGAGTTGATTTATTATTTTTTTCCCCCCCAATAACGTGATGTTGCTGGAATTTTCCATGAGTGGGAAAGCTTGTCCTTATAGATCTTTTTTGGAAGTTGTGTGGTTGAGGGGGCTGGGAGCACACCCTGGAATTACTGACAGGAGCTGGAATATCTGGGTGGAACGGGGAGGCTGGTGAGTCCCTGGGGATGGGGAGATCCCCCCAGTATCCCTGGGCTTTGGGGGGTCCCACTGCAGCCCCTACAGAGACAATTTGGCTTCCAGGATTGCTGATTTACCCATTTTTCCCTGCTCAAAAGCCATTTCTGAGCCCTCAGCCAGGTTGGTGTCCCTGGGAGCAGATTTCCCAGTTCTGTGTGCAGGGAGGAAGCTGGGACAGCACCATCCTGGAGGGAATTTCTTGATTCTGCCGAGGTGTGGGGAGCCCACAGAGCTTCCTTGCATGTCCGAAGTCTGCCAGGGACAGACGTGCAAATTGTGGTTAAAAATGATAATTGTGCCAACAAAACGGGCATTGAGCTGTGAAGGAAGGCAGGGTTCTGTGCAGGGAACAGAGTGTGCCTGTTCTCAGGGCAAGAATTCCAGTGTTTGGCTTTCTGATGGGTTTTTAATTGCTATAAGTAGTGCCCTGAGTGTGTGTGGGACTCACAGGGGTTGTGCAGTATTTGAAACACCTTCTTTGCCACGCCACTTGACTTTCCAGTTGGTTTCTTTTCTCTTCCCTAACTCAGCACCAAAGTGCCAGAGGTGTTTTCTTCCTTCTGAGGGAGATTTCACTGTTGATTCAGCGTGTCACAGGCAGGGAGACCTGCCACTGGCACCTGTCACTCCTGCCAGTGCCAGCCTTTGGCAAGTGCAGCCGGGATTATTTCTGGGGGAGCTGGAATTCTCCAGTCACCCTCAGCAAGCCTTACCATCATCATCCTCACTGGCCAGAAACGCTGGAGATTCTCTGCACATCTGCTTGGAAGGAGCCCTGGCAGTGCTCGTGGCTGTAATTAGTGGCTGTGACCCTAATGAAGGTGGCAGTGTCCCACAAGGACAAACCCGATTTCCCTGCTGTTCCTCTCCAGTGGAAGCTCCCAGAGCTCAGGGCAGGATTTGGCTGCACTTTGTGCCTTGTGATGGCCCAGGACGAACAAGAGACCTATTCATGGCTGGAGTTCCCTACAGAGACAATGTGGAAATAAGGAAATCGTGTCACTTCTCGTCCCAAAACATATTTGTTTGAATTTTCCTTGTTTTCCCTCTTCCTGGGTTATAAATCATATTACCTCTCCCTGGTTTTGGCTGCTCCCAAGGGCTGCATAACATTTTTAAATACCAGAATGTATATTCAGTGCTTTTAAATAATAGAATGTATATTCAGTGTTGCAGAAAACCCTTGGGATTGTATTTTGGGAGCCAGTGGCTGTGTTGGATCCTTGACTGTGAATTTCTCTGTGAGAAGTCTGCTTTCTGAAATGGATTGTTGAATGGGACTCACTGGAAAACAAACACAGCTATATATTATTTACTTTTGAAGGGAAAGAATGGTAAAAAAATGGCCTAAAAGCAACCCAAAGCTGCTTTAGGTTTTAACAGCTCCACACCCAGATAGAAAATGTTTGTGGCAGGACACGTGGGCTTGGGGAAGGTGCACTGATTTTTAATCAGTGATCAGGGAATCCAGTTCCATCAGCTGTGCCCCTTCTGCACAGCCTTTCCCTTCCCTCTGCATTTCCATTGCAGCTCTTTTTTTCCTGGTGTTTCATTCTTTATCATCTGTTCCCTTTTCAAAATAATTAAGGAATGAAACATATGATTTATGGCAATTATCTTGCACATTAGAGGGGGGAAATACACAGTTTGTCTGGTTGCTTTGGTGTTGCAGTTTGCAGAGTTGATAAGCAGCCCCAATTTCCTGACACATTCATTTTTCAAGTTGTTTCAAGAGAATCTGATGTGACACAGTGAACAAAAGACTAATCTAATTTATCTTTCTGATTTTTTTTCCTCATCTCTCTCATCCCTGTAATGTTTCTGCTCGGCTGGCTGCATATGTGGATGGGTTTCGTGGTGGCATTTCAGTTTTGGGGGGGATGTTGAGGCAGGGAAGGACATTTCAGTTTTGGGGGGGGTGTTGAGGCAGGGAAGGAGGTTTCCTCCCCTCCCCTGTGATTCCAGGGTGACACCAAAGGCTCTCTGTGAATCTCAGCTCAGGGATCAG
>VYZP01043546.1:24010-51406 GCA_013400635.1 Hypocryptadius cinnamomeus
CTGTGGGATCTGTAGGATTTTTCTGGGTTTTTTCCTTTCCCTCTGTAGGATTTTCCCTGTTTTTCCCTCCCCTCCTGTGGGATCTGTAGGATTTTTCTGGGTTTTTTCCTTTCCCTCTGTAGGATTTTCCCTGTTTGTCCCTCCCCTCCTGTGGGATCTGTAGGATTTTTCTGGGTTTTTTCCTTTCCTTCTGTAGGATTTTCCCTGTTTTTCCCTCCCCTCCTGTGGGATCTGTAGGATTTTCCCTGTTTTTTTCCTCCCCTCCTGTGGGATCTGCCCTTTCCCTGGCAGGTGCTGGAGGAGCAGGGCTGGGCTGGAGATCCCATTAAAGCCTGGCTTAAGTGGGAGCTGTCTGCCCTGACCAGCCTGGCTTTGAGCAGCTCCAGGGTTTACTGCAGGAAGCAGAAATTGAGCTCAGGACAAGGAGAAGAGTTCTGCCTGGAGAAGGAGGCCGGAATGGAGAAACAGGAATTGATTCCTTTCCTTCAGTCGTGGCTGAGTTCGTGCTGGAGCAGCTCCCAGCCCAGAGTGTGACGTTGCTGTGCTGATATTTTGTGCTGCCTTCAGCCAGCTTAGGTGTAAAAGAAAAGATGGAAATGCAGTTTTTTTGGGGGTGTGGTGGCCCAGCACAGGGGCTGCTGCTGTTTGTCACTCTTGGGAAATGCTGCAGTTCCCCTGGGCAGTGAAATTCCTCTGCTCTCTGTGGCCCTTGCCTTTGTTTCAGGAAGTTTTCCCCTCAGATTTTCAGCGTGCTGCTCCTCGGATGTGGCTCTGTCATCTTCTGTCTCCTTTTCTTCCTCTTATTTTTATCTGTCCTTGTCTGTCTTGTCCTTCACCCCAGCAGAAACAAAACGCCCTTTGTGGCTGCAAACCCGGCTGCCAAATACTTTGAATAACTGTAGCACTGCACGAGTGAATGTAAAACATAAAAGGGCCAGTAAATTCCTTTTAATGCCATCCTATAACAACGAGAATTCCCATTTTAATAACTGGGGCTTGACCTGGTTGTTTGATGCAAGCTTTAACTTGCTTGGCTGGGTTCAGAGATTGTGTGTTCAGCTCTGCAGTTTGGTGTTAATGATGCTGCATTCATTAACATCCCAATGAGAGCCTGTGCTCCTTTCCTGGGCCAGATCCTTCCTTTCCCTGAGCCCTGCTTTCATCCAGGCTGCACTGGAGCTGCTTTATTGCCTTTGGTGTGCCTGGGGAGGGGAAGGGCACTGGGGGCACATTGCTGATTATTTATTATTTTAATAATTTCAATTATTATTTATTAATAATAATAAATAATGGAATAATGGGATACTGTAGTAGTAATAATAATAATAATAATTATTATTATTATTAGTGGTGGTATTGTTATAATATGTTCTGGTAATTGTTGGGAAGGCAGCTCTGCCCCGAGCAGGGCTCAGAGGAGCCAGCCCCTTCATTCTTGGGGGTCTTTCAGTGAGGAGCATCTGCAGGAAGGTTGGAGACCCTGATGCTGGGTGAGAAATGGAAAATAACCCTAAAAGGGCTGGGGAAGGGATCTGCCCTTTCCATTTGTGCATTCCATTTGAGGCTCTGAAGGATTGGGAGCTGTCAGTGTGTGAATCTGGGGTGGAAATCACGGAACTGATGAAGGATTTGGGCTGGAAGGGAGCCTAAAGCCCACCCAGTGCCACCCCTGTCGTGGCAGGGACACCTTCCCTGTCCCAGGCTGCTCCAAGCCCTGTCCAGCCTGGCCTGGGACACTGCCAGGGATGCTTTTTTTGAGTTCTCACCCTGTGGGTACAGAAAGAAAAGGCTTCAAACCCAAATCCAGCCCTTGGTAATGATGAGTTAGTGACCCAGTCGGTTTGTTTGGAGGAACTGGGGTAATTTTGCTGTCAGGAAATTAAAAGGCATTTTGGTGGGTTGTGGGGTGGTGCAAAGAAATGCTGAAACTCTGAGTGGGAGCTGGTGAGTGGAGCAGGGACCTCTCCTGCATTTGTGATCCCAGCAAGGGCTGAGCAGGCAGATCCAGCAAGGAAGGTGCTGCTCAATTCTGCCTGGGCTGGGTTTTCCCCCTTTTTCCCTGGTATTGCACATGCTGCTCTGTTCCCAGTGCTGCACAGCAATCTGCTGTGGCGTTTCTGGGGTCACCATGCCCCAGCTGAGGCCATTACTCAGAGAGGATTTGCTGTTAGTGCCAGCTCTGCCTCCTGCTGTGCACGCTCCTGGGTTGGGTTTGCATTTGGGACTCACCCAAGCAGAGCAGAAGCAGTTTGGGATGAGTGGACAAGTTTTCCTTTCCCATCCAGTGGCTGTGGGACAGGGAATGTTGATTATTTTACCTCTCTGCTCTGCATTGTGCTCGTGCCTCTTGCAGCTGCTTTTTCCTCCTGGGGAGGGGCCACGTTCATGGGATTTCATTGTGGGATGCAGGAATACAAAAATAAACCCTGCACGCAGGGAGAGAGCCTCCCAGCCCCACTGTGGCCTTCATTCCAGCAGCAAGCAGTTGTTAGTGGCAGCAGAAATGTGTCCCAGAGATGCAGAAATAGCAGTGGCAGAACTGGGGAGCTGGAGCAGGCTCTGGGCAGGGGCCCCATCTGCTCCTGATAAAAATGTAGGGAGAGAAAATACAGAGAAGTGGTGGCTGCTGCCTCCTCCCACTGCTCCTTTCTGCATCTGCCCAGAATCTCAGGATATCCTAGAGGCACCAGGATCAGCCAGGTCCAGCTCCTGGCCCTGCACAGACACCCCAGAATCGCAGCAGAGAGGGGTGTTCACCTTGTCCAGGTGAAATTGGGATATAGCTGAGACACCCCAGCTCGTCGTGGGGCAGCTTTGCTTTGCTGGAGCTGGTGTCACCTCTGGAGGAGTTCACAAATGCCTGGTGCTGTTCAAGGCACAAGGATGTCACAGGGTGTTTTTAGGAGGAATCTGAAGCTCTGCTTTGCCTTGATTTCCTGTGAAAGTCACAGAAAAAATTGGTCAGTTTTTCTGCTGTCCTGACACAAATTCCATGCTGTAGCTGGGATTATTTGAGTGGAACTGTGGGTGGGAGGTGGTTGAGCTGGAGGTTTGTGGGCCTCGGTGTCTTGCAGGCATCCTGGTGGAAGTGGGCATCCCAAACCTGCTGCCTTCAGTGGCAGAAAGTTAATATTGCTTTTTTTTATTGGCTGAACCAGCTGTGATGCCAGCTCTTCCTCCCTCACAAGGCATCCTGGAAATGGGAACACAAAGTCCTTTTTGCCCTTCCATGGCCATTAACCTTGTGTTGTCTGGCTGAGTCCAAGTTTTTTCTGAATTAGAGTGGAAAATGCTGCTGTCCTTGGTGCAGTGATGATTCCTGGCTCTGTGTGTAATGCATGGCATGAGTTTGTGCTTGGATTTTTGGAGAAGTTTGTTTGAATTAAAGAGGGCAGGCTTGGAATCCTGTGCTGTGAGTGCCTGACTTGTATGCACAAAGAAATTTGGGTTAATGTCACTGAAATTTGGTTTAATGTCACTGAAATTTGGTTTAATGTCACTGAAATTTGGGTTAATTTCACTGAAATTTGGGTTAATTTCACTGAAATAAAGGCAGTTTCTTGGCTGTCCTGACCTGTCAGAACCCAGATTATCCACAATGAATTTTGGGGCTGAACGGAGCCATTCCTGGCAGACTTTGCCTTTATTCCTTTCTGGATCCTTCGAAGGAGCAGATCAGCAGAGTGGTGCTTTCTGACCTTAAAACACATGGTTTAGGAGGGCAAAACCCCCTCCATGTGTAATTCAGGAAACTGGCAGGAATCCCAGTTTTCAGGGACAGCTACAAAGGATTATTTCATGTGCTTGGTGGGCAGGGGATGAAGGGAGGAGGGCTGAAGACATGTTTTCCTTTTTATTTTTCTATAGGGAATGTTCAGTTCTCCACTTTTACTGCCACTGAAGAATGTCAGGGACATTGCTCATCCTGCTCTTTGTCCTTTCTGGCCTTATTTGGCCCAGTTTCCACCAGTATTGTTTTTATTATAAACCAAAAACCCTGCATTTACCTTTTACTGTCCATTCAGTCAGATAAACTCAGCAGGTTTTGATTTGTGTGGGTTTTTGTCCCTGATCTGTGTTGATAGGACGGGGGTTTTATAGCCAAGGGGAAAGGTGACATCCTGAACTCTGGTTTTGGGAGATGGTGAGAAAAGGACCTTGCAAATAACCAAAGGAATGCAGACAAGAAAGAACACAATTTATTGTTTAATGGGAATTGTTGGGAAGAAGGTGTTCCAGTTCCATCCCTTCCAGAACCTTCTGCCATGGCTGGTTTCATGCTGCCTGTCCACACATTTGATGGGCAGTCTTGTGTTGTCCCAAATGAATTTTTGCACTGAGCAAATTCCTTTTTTCAGCCTGAACCGATGAGGGGGATTTGCAGTGAGCTGATTTCCCCTGGTGTTCCTGGTTGTGTGCACAGCCCTGGCTCTGGGCGAGGGTGGGGAGTGCAGGGCTGGGATTTGGGCTGGAAAAGCAGAGATGGGCTCCTGGGGGTGGGGATGGGAGCAGGATATTGGATCTGGGATGGTCAGCTGTGCCTCTCACTGCTCCCTGGGGATGCTTTAAAGCAAAGAGCAATTAATGATGCTGATTGCAGGAGGGTTTTTAGTGGGGCAGGAGTCGTGGCCAGGCTCTGACTTGGCTTTGTCCTTCCAGCACATCCATCCCTGCTGCATGTCTGGCTTTGGGTTTGTCATTCTGGGGACGTTTCCACGCTGCTGCTGCTCTCAGAGCACACTTCTCTGCCTTTTCTGGCCGTTCTCTGTATTCCAGAGCAGTGCTGCTGTTCTTGTGCTGTCATTTCACAGCCAGGAGAGGAGCAGCAGTGTGGGAGGGGAGGAATTCAGCAGGAATCCTCAGGTGCTTTAAAGGTCTTTGCCCTCACAGATCACTGAGCATCTCCTTCCCTTCCTGTTCCCTTGCAGTGGATAGTTCTTACACCATAATTCCAATTAAAACATTGCAGGTACCAGGAGAACATGGCAAACCTGATTGTATGAGAGCCCTGTTGTTAACATCAGTCAAACACATCGGTGTTCCAAGTCATCTGGAGATTCTGGGACTTGTAACCCTTAGCAAAAGCCACCCCAGAACATCCTGAGCTGGAAGGGACTCAGAAAAATCACCAAGTGCAACTCCTGGCCCTGCAGGACTCCCCAGCAATCCCACCCTGTGCCTGGGAGCATTGTTGTTGCTGGAATTTGGGAAATTCAAGTGCAGAATTCAGGAAATTCAAGTGCAGAATTTGGGAAATTGAAGTCTGGAGTCTGGTTCCCTTTTCTTCAATTTTCCCCCTGTCCTGGATTTTACTGCATAAGAAGAAGTGTGGAAATCCAGTGTGTGTTTGGAGATCACTGGAGAGAGAGGTGTGAAAACCCAGTGAAAATCCATTTTGTGTTTGGGGTTCACTGGAGGTTTTCTTTTGGTGCTTTCTTGGAGTAAATTCTTGCAAATCTTGGAGTAAATTCTTGCAAATCTTGGAGTAAATTCTTGCAAGTAGGAGTAAGTTATTTCAAGGAGTGTGTTGCTTGTGGAGACCAAGAGAGGTTCAGAGCTGAGCTCCTTACAGTTCTCTTAAATTTTGGGGCACAAAAGCTCAGCTGAAACATTCTTTGTCTGCCTTGCATAACTGATGAGGTGCAGTGATTGCATTTCTTGTGTTTGCTGGGCTGCATTCTCCCTGGGTTTCCAGGAGCCTTCCCAGAGGCCAGGGATGAAGGAGGAAGGCTTTTCCTGGCTCCTGGCAATCTGGGGAGTGTTTCTTTATCCTGTCAGTCACAGCTGATGCTTAAGGCCTTTGGACCCCCTGGCTGGGTGCAGATTCTTTCTGTTTCTCCCTTGGCATCACCTATTTATTTTTGAGCTTCTGGAGCTGTAAATGTGTAAATTTGGGGTTGTGTGAACTGTTGCTGTTGTGTGCCTTGGAGGGGCTCTGATTTATTGCCTTCACCTTGGCTGTGTTCTGCCAGCCCGAGCTGAAGCTGGTGAGCAGCAGAGAGCAGCAAGCAAGCTCAGTTCTCTCTTGCCTGAAGGGATTTTTGGATTTTTTGCCCTGCAAACAGGGCAATGGATTAGCATGTTGTTCTTCCCAGCCTTTTGTTTTGGTTATAACAATATTTCAGGTCTTTTATTAGTGATTCTGATAGTCCTGGTGACGTTCTGGAGGTTCTCTGTCTTGCCGTTAACACACACTGGAAATGTCACCCACAAATTCCAGTGGCACTGGAGGGAAGATTAATGAAAAGAATGAGAAATAATTCTTATCTTTACTTGTTGTACTTGTTGTTGTGCACTTGTAGAATGTATTATGAAGATTTGTTTACCAAAGGGTGGTTTTATTAATCAGTGGTGATGGTGTTTGGGTTGCAGGACCAATTAGGTCTCGTTGTATCGTGACTGTTTATGAGCAATGGGTTTTTTTAATAAGATAGAGATGGATTAGTTTTCTGTGCATCATGGAGTTAATACTAATTATTGCCCCTTGTAAGAGCACCTGAGGATCAAATCTGGGGCTGGGGGTGGCTGGGGGGCAGTGGGGCTGGCAGGGAGCAGGGGTTGCTGCCTGTGGGGAAGGGGAGCAGCTCCTCCCTGGAGCCCCTCGTGCCTGACCAGCAGGAGTTCTGTGCTGCCTGCAGGATGCACTTTGTGCTGCTCAGCACCCTGCCCAGGCAAACTGCTGCTGCAGGATCAGCCTTGAGTCCTGAGCTTTTGCAAATCCTGCTTCCCTCATCTGCTCCGTGTTCTTAGTGTCACCCACCCAGACTTCTCTTTCAGCACAAGACTGTAACTTGCTTAGTTTTTAATTAAAGTTGTCCATTCTCTGATTTAATGGCTCCATAAAGCATCCTGGCTTACCCTGCCTCAGGTAAATGAAAATATTTGCTGTGGTAAATAGGACTATTAGTTTTATGATCCATAGCAATAAAAAGCTTTTATCAAGAATGTCATCAAAAGAGGCATAAAATTGTGTTCCATGTAAAAATACTGAGATGTCTGGGAAGTTTTACTGCAGTTCATAAATTCCTGTAGGAAAAGGTGTTAATAGGATCATTTTTTGGTGTGCCTTGTGGTCATTTAAAAATTAAAAGCGCTTGTGAGCAGATCTTGTACGAGGAAAGGATGGGCTCACAAGGTGGATGTAATTGGAATGATTCCCTTTTCCCTGCACAGATTCCCTGCATCAGCTTGGCCATGTCACTTTGTTCAGGAGCAGAATCATTCTGACTGAAACGAAGCAGAGGAGAAACCTCTCTGAGTTCCCTGCCTGTGCTTTCGTGCTGCCACAGCTCCTCTGATTTCAGCTGGGTGGCCAAGCACATCTTTATTTAGGGACGTCCCTCCCCGCGAGGTGCTTTGGGCACACCTTTATTCTGGGGTGTTCCTTCCCTGGAGGTGGCTTTGGTGTCTTTATTTTGGGGTGTTCCTCCCCTGAAGGTGGCTTTGGTGTCTTTATTTTGGGGTGTTCCTCCCCTGAAGGTGGCTTTGGTGTCTTTATTTTGGGGTGTCCCTCCCCTTTGGGCACACCTTTATTTTGGGGTGTCCCTCCCGTGAAGGTGGCTTTGGTGTTGTTATTTTGGGGTGTCCCTCCCCTTTGGGCACACCTTTATTTTGGAATTCCTCCCCCGGAGGTGCTTTGGGCACACCTTTCTTTATTTTGGGGTGTTTGGGGCACACCTTTCTTTATTTTGGGGTGCTTTGGGCACACCCTCCCGGCTGTTCTGCACTCAGCTGCCGCCTCTCCAGGATCCCATATTCCCACAGGACTCAGCCATCCCCTCCTCCCGTTCCTGGCAGATTTAGGGAGCGGTTGCCATGGCGACGGGGGGAGGAATTGGATCTGCATCCCAGCTGGGATCAATCCCAGCTGCTGCCTCCTCCTCCTCCCGAGCACTCAGCGTATTTTTAATAAAGTGACCGTGCACAGGAGCCTTGTCTTTGTCTCGTTAAGCCTTTGTTGTGCATTAAACCCCGAGGGCTTTCACCGTAATCTGCTTCGCTCAGGAGCTCTGCAAATCCCGGCCATTAGATCCAGGAGATGTTTCTTTCCTGATGGTTTTTATTTCTGGAATTGGGTTTAATTGGTGAATCGTTGCTAGAAATGAAGGAAATTAAAGGTGCAGCCTGTGAGAACGGAGCCAGGTCACAGCTGAATTCATCCCTGCTGGGCATTATTTGCCCAGATCTTTTGGAGTTTTTGAGTCTGGATTTGGTTTTTTTTTTGATTCTGGGTTTTTTTTATTCTGGATTTTTTTTTTATTCTGGGTTTTATTGATTCTGTTTTGGTTTTTTTTTTCATTCTGTTTTTGTTTGGTTTTGTTTTTTTGGGTTTTTTTTGGTTCTGGGTTTTTTTGATTCTGGGTTTTCTCTGGGCTTTGTTGCAGTAAAGCATCGTTACCAGGGTTACCTGTGACAGGATTCCTGCTCCTGGGGACACCCTCCAAGGCAAACCCCATCCAAATTCCCTCCTGGGCTCAGAGTGGGAGGGAGAGCCCTTGGAACTGTGTTTAGCCCTTGGAACTGAGTTTAGCCCTTGATGGGAGCTGCAGTGTGGACACATCCCTGGGGGTGTGGGTCTGGAGTGACCCCAGGAGTGGGGTGAGGCCAGAGGATTTCAGTCCTTGCTGAGCCCCAAGCCCAAACTGGGACCTCTCAGTCGGTGCTGAGGTGATGGGGCTGCAAAGGAGCAGTGGTTTCGTGGGAAGGGAGGGATGGGAGGGGCTGAATTCCATTTATCTGAGGGACTAGAACCCCGCTAGTTGGGTGTATTTAGTGTTCCAAGACATTCCTTTTGTGGAGCCAGAGCAGTGTGGGCACTCATCTTCCTGTTCCTGGCGTGTCACCTTTGGAATTTGGGCAGCCACAGACCCAGTTCCCAACAATTTACTTTATTTACTTTATTTAGTGCCCAGGTAGAGCCTCCTACCTTAAGCTCAGTCTGAGCCCAGCAGGGACACAGCCTCCCTGCCTATTACCAGAACCATGGCTTAATTTGAGCTCATTTCTTTTGTTGAGATGCAAAACTAATTATATTGAACTACAGATGAACAGGAAGTTGCATTAGCAAATTTGTTGTCCTTTTTTTTTTTTTTTTTAATCAATGGGGAATTATTCAGCATTTTTTGGGGGCTGGGGAACTTTATAACCAGATAAAAGATATGGGGGAGGGCAGAGCTATAAAAAGTGTTATTGTGTGATTATGAAGAGGCCTTTTAATGCAGTTATTATGTGATGCTAAAAAGGCCTTTATTGCTTGAAGTTGGAAGCAGAATACAAATGGGCTTGCAGTGTCTATTAAATGAAGAGTGGAAAAAATAGTCCCCATTTCCCTGAGCTGCAGAGCAAAAATAACGATTAAACAGTGATTAAAACCAGCAGTGCTGGCTTTGTCAGTGTGATCACAGCCCGAGCTGAGGACCAGGGATGGTGTGTGAGGTTGCAGGCACAGCCCATTGTCCTGGAGAGCTGTTTGTGCAGGTGACAGTGGCAGCAAATGCTCCTGGAGCTGCTCCTCCAGCCAGGGCTGAGCCCTGCGGTGTGAAACGAGGGCAGAGGAGCTGGGAATGTCACCGTCATTTTCTCTGAAAAATCCCTTTGCCCAGGATTTCTCTCCTGGGGAGCTGAGAAGCCTCAGAGAGAAATGAAAACAATTTTACCTCATTGCTTCTCCTGTGTTTTGCTGCTTTGGAATGTGGTTGGAGATTGTTTATCCACAGGTGATTGTTTCATTGGTTTCATGTGAATTGTTTTGACTTAATGGCCAATCATGGTCAGGCTGTGTCAGGACTCTGAGAAGAGAGTCATGAGTTTTTCTTTGTAGCTTTCTGTCTGTATCCTTTCTCTATTCTATAGTATAGTTTTACTATAGCATTCTAGAATAGAATAGAATAGAATAGAATAGAATAGAATAGAATAGAATAGAATAGAATAGAATAATAAATTAGCCTTCTAAGAACATGGAGTCAGATCCATCATTCCTCCCTTCCTCGGGGGACCCCAGAAATACCACATGGGAGTGCCTGGCTCCCAGGGATCCTCCTTTCTCCTGCAGCTGAATTCCAGCAGGTACCTGCACTGTGTGCCTGCAGCTGCTGCACGGGCACAGCTGGGCTCTCTGTCCCTCCTTTCACCTGCAGGGATCTGTAGGACAGAGTTTGCACACCAGGGCAGCCCCACTGTGTCACCCTGTTCTTCTGAGTTCTTCCAAGTTCTGATGTTTACATTTTTGTAATGAACTTTGTCACGCACTTTTATGTGAATAATCATTGTTTTACACTCTTTTCTGGAAGAAGAAAAATGTGATAGACTGTTGGTTTGTGCAGTGTCATTGGAGAGGTGGCACTGTCACCCTCCAATCCACTGTCACTTTTAAAAGCCTATAAATGTTAGAGTCAGAAAATGAACTTCCCTTCTTTTACCTTAGGGGTTCCAGCGTGTGTGTTGTTTTATTTCATGTCCTATAGCAACACCACAGCCTGTCCCAAATCCTCCAGAGAGCCACCAGGAGAGGCCACGAGAGACTGGGGGGAAAAAAAAACCAGGGAGAATTGTGCTCCTCAGCATCTCTGCAGAGCAGAAAGGTTGGGATTTCTCAGTTTTTGTGTTTAATAACTCCCCTGGGTGTGTTTGTGCCTAGGTGAGCACTGGGAGCTCCCAGTCCCAATGGAGAAGGGAGGGAATTGGCTCTTGGCATCAACCTCAGGGCACCTGAGCGTCCTGTTCCTGGGCTGCAGGCTGCTGTGCAGTGTGTTTGTCCTGGGGGTCTCAGGCAGTCCCTGGCTTTGAGAAGGGCTAGGAGCAATCCCAGGAGGTTCCCCCTGTGCCTCCCTCTCACTGGGAAGGGGCTGTGCTGATGTTCAGGGCAGGAATTGCTGCCCCTCTGCACAGCCTTGGCAGAAATGCTGCTCCTTGCTCCACTCAGGATGGGATTTAAAGGTGACTGTGCAGCTGGGGGAGCATTGACTGGATGGGGCAGAACCAGGGATGTTCTTCTTTCTCTCCTTTCTGAAAGTTTTGCCTTCCCAGGGGTGGTTTCCAGGTTTCGCTCTCTTGAAAATCCACCCAGCACTTCAATGCACAGAAGGAATCCTTGGAAAAAAAAAACAACAAAACACCAGGAAAATCTGAGAGCTGGGTGTTGCTGCCTGGGCTCAGATCTCCTGCCTGAATAACCTGTGGGGGTTATTCTGGCTGTATTTCCAGTGAGATATTCCCTGGTTTTGTGATTTCCTCCTGTTGTGTGCAGCTGATGTGGCACAGACAGGCTGACAAAAAGCTGTAAGGTCGAGCCCAGGTGCTGGATTTAGGGTGATGGAGAGTTCAGTGCTTTCCTCAGAGCCTGGAGCAGAAATCACCTGAGGATGGAATGGAAGGCATTGAGAGTCCCAGCCAGGGCTGCATTTGCAGAGTGCAGTGTGGGGAGAGAAATCTGAGTTTCTGTCAGATCTCAGAGAGCTCCTGGCCATTTCAGCAGCAGCCAGTGCTGAGCAGAAAAGGCTCTGGAAGCCTTTCCTTGGGCTGCTTTTCCCAGCTCCGGAGGTCCAGGGGTACCTGGGTGTCCCTGTCTGGAGTCCCTGCAGGACGAGCAGCTCTCCCTGTGACCCTGGGCAGAACTGGAGCCCTCAGCACTCCCAGCTGAGTCCTGGCTGGCTTCCTGGGGTTTGGGGCTGTACCCCAGTGGTTTATAGGACATTTATCAGGGCAGCCTGCTGAGCTGCAGAGAGGAGAGCCAGGGAAGTGCAGGGACCTTGCGCTGGGATGATCCCAGCTCCCGTGGTTGCTTCCAGGCTTCTCCTGGAGAGAAGTGCTGTGCCAGGGGGGTTGTTGGCCGAAGGAATGTGCTCAGAAAATGCTGGTATTGCTGTGCTTTCCCAGTGAGGGCAGGCAGTGCTCCCTCAGCTGGGAGCTCCAGGCTCAGTGCCTGACCCCCAGTCCATGTGTTTCCCCAGCACTTGAAGGAATGTTGCCATTGGCACACGCAGCCAGGTTTTCATTTCTGAAGCAGTGCTTGTTTCTCACCATCCCAGGTGTGCTTGGCAGCTGAAATAATGCCTCTGTGGTCTGGAGGTAAAATTAGCTGCTCTGGGAGAGAGATTTTCAGATTTGCATGCACTACATGAAAGCACAGAGGGTGTTTTCCAAAGAAAAGCTATTTTGGCGTCCTCAAATTCAACTTGACCCGGGCTTGTTAGGCCACAGATCTGCTGTGGAATTAAGCTATAGCTGGAGGAGAGCCAGAATCCAATTACATTTTCTGCCTAATGGGTCATAATTTATGCAATGAAGAAGGAGGCAGGGATGATGCTGGGGGAAAAGGGCACTGGGGCTATGTGGGTGTGCACTGGGAGGGGCTGCTGGTAAATGGGAATGGACCTTTGGTGTTTAAAACCTTTCTCTGGTGTTGAAAACCTTGTTCTGGTGTTTAAAACCCTTCTGTCTTGTTTAAAGCCTTCTTCTCATGTTTAAAACCTTCCAGTGGTGTTTGAAACCTTCCTGTGGTGTTTAAAACCAGCAGTTCAGATCAGGAAATAGGTGTCATCCAGGAGTGTAAATTGAATGAGGGATCCATGGGGGTGGTAAGGCTGGCAAAGGTGTTTTTGTGGAGCCCACAGCCCCTGTCTGACTGTGCTCATTCCCTCCCCAGCCTCTCTCCAAGTGGACATTGTTCCAAGCCAGGGGGAGATCAGCGTTGGAGAATCCAAGTTCTTCTTATGTCAAGGTGGGTGCTGGCCAAAGGCCCCTGAGCTCATTGACTCAGTTCAGAGTGGGACAGACCCTGCTGGGATGGCATTGCTGCTGTGGGGCCGGCCAGAGCCTCAGCAGCGGGGTTTGGGGCAGAGCCTCAGCAGCGGGGTTTGGGGCAGAGCCTCAGCAGGGGGGTTTGGGGCAGAGCCTCAGCAGGGGGGTTTGGGGCAGAGCCTCACAGTGGGGTTTGGGGCAGAGCCTCACAGTGGGGTTTGGGGCAGAGCCTCAGCAGTGGGGTTTGGGGCAGACCCTGGGGTTTGGGGCAGAGCCTCACAGTGGGGTTTGGGGCAGAGCCTCACAGTGGGGTTTGGGGCAGAGCCTCAGCAGTGGGGTTTGGGGCAGACCCTGGGGTTTGGGGCAGAGCCTCACAGTGGGGTTTGGGGCAGAGCCTCACAGTGGGGTTTGGGGCAGAGCCTCAGCAGTGGGGTTTGGGGCAGACCCTGGGGTTTGGGGCAGAGCCTCACAGTGGGGTTTGGGGCAGAGCCTCACAGTGGGGTTTGGGGCAGAGCCTCAGCAGTGGGGTTTGGGGCAGACCCTGGGGTTTGGGGCAGAGCCTCACAGTGGGGTTTGGGGCAGAGCCTCACAGTGGGGTTTGGGGCAGAGCCTCAGCAGTGGGGTTTGGGGCAGACCCTGGGGTTTGGGGCAGAGCCTCACAGTGGGGTTTGGGGCAGAGCCTCACAGTGGGGTTTGGGGCAGAGCCTCAGCAGTGGGGTTTGGGGCAGACCCTGGGGTTTGGGGCAGAGCCTCACAGTGGGGTTTGGGGCAGAGCCTCAGCAGTGGGGTTTAGGGCAGACCCTCAGCAGTGGGATTTGGGGCAGACCCTCACATTGGGGTTTGGGGCAGACCCTCAGCAGTGGGATTTGGGGCAGCCCCTGGGGTTTTGGGGCCGTGCAGGGCCGGGCTGTCTCACTGGCAGTGGGATTTGGGGCAGACTCTCAGCAGTGGGAGTTTGGGGCTGTCTCACCCTGCTGTCTCCCCGCAGTGGCTGGGGAGGCCAAGTTCAAGGACATCTCGTGGTTCTCCCCGAACGGGGAGCGGCTCAGCCCCAACCAGCAGCGCATCTCGGTGGTGCGCAACGATGACTTCTCCTCCACGCTCACCATCTACAACGCCAACATCGACGACGCCGGCATCTACAAGTGTGTGGTCAGCAGCCCCGAGGAGGGCGACTCCGAGGCCACCGTCAACGTCAAGATTTTCCGTAAGGCAGCTCCCCCTGGCCCTTTCCTTGCCCCCCTGGCTCTTTCCTTGCCCCCCTGGCTCTTTCCTTGCTCCCCCTGGCCCTTTCCTTGCTCCCCCTGGCCCTTTCCTTGCTCCCCCTGGCCCTTTCTTGCCCCCCCCTGGCCCTTTCCTTGCCCCCCTGGCCCTTTCTTGCCCCATCCTGGCCCTTTCCTTGCCCCCCCTGGCCCTTTCTTCCCCCACCCTGCCTCTTTCCTTGCCCCCCTGGCCCTTTCTTCCCCCACCCTGCCTCTTTCCTTGCTCCCCCTGGCCCTTTCCTTGCCCCCCTGGCTCTTTCCTTACCCCCCATGCTCTTTCCTTGCTCGTGGGTGAGCAGGGTTAGGCAGGAAGCTGTTTCACCTTCCTAGGAAAAGGAAGGAGGGTGGAAGGAAAGGGGGTGTTGAGATGCTGCCTGCTTTCCTGGTGAGGAGGGGAAGGTGGGGATGGGGGTGGGTTGGAGGCTCAGGGCATCTCCAGCAGCCCCACGGCTGAAATCCCTCTGAGGGGCAGCAGAGCAAGGGGGGAAGAGAAGAGGATGGAGCCTCTGGCAGGGGGAACAGGGGCAGGAGCTGGTGTGGGTGACACACACACAGCTCTGGAGTGGAGGGGAGAGGGCCCCACACGTCCAGAGGGTTTGTAAAGAGCCACCAGCTGCTCCAGCAGAGCCCTGCAGCAGCTGCTCCCTCCCTGCTGGGGGCTGAGCAGTGCCCAGGTCCCACCTTGCAGGGGGGGTGTTCAGGGTGGTAATTCAGCCCCCTGTGGGCACAGGGCTGGGAATGGGCGTGCTGTGGGCACTGCCTTCACTCACACCTCAATCCTCCCCCAGGAACAAGGAGATCTCTGGGATTTGGGGTTCCTCTGCTCCCCTCAGGCTGGAGGCAGGAGCACAGCTCCAGGTGTGCTGAGAAAGCTGCAGTGACCTTCTCCTTCCCTATTTTCCAGAAAAGCTGATGTTCAAGAACGCTCCCACCCCGCAGGAGTTCAAGGAGGGGGACGACGCTGTGATCGTGTGTGACGTGGTCAGCTCACTGCCCCCCACCATCATCTGGAAGCACAAGGGCAGGGATGTCATCCTAAAGAAGGATGGTAAGGGCTTGGTTCTTGTCCAGCTCCCTCCCACACAGAGTGCTGGTGTCACAAGGGATGGGGGGAGCAGCTTTGCCTGGCACGAGGCCGTGGGATGTGAATTCAGTCACCCCAGGTGCTGTGGCTTGCCAGTGGCAGGGCAGTCGTGTTCCCACTGAAGTGGCCACCAGGCTTTGGCACTGAAATCAGCCAAGGAATGCTGGGGAAAAAACACAGATCAAAGAAGTGCCATCAGACAGAGAAGCTGGATGTTGAACCCTCCACCTTCCTGAGGAAAAGGGGATGAAAGCTCCTTGCGAGAACTGTTCCCTTTCTTCCCAAGTGCTCCAGAGGGGCTGGCACAGGCCCTGACTCCAGCTGAGCAGCTTTCCCACACCTGGCACACAGGTGGTGAGGCTGGAGCCCTTGGGCAGGGGGCATGAGTCCCAGACTGCTGGCTGGCCATGTGATACAGTGCAGGTGTGGCTGTGGGACACTGATCTGTCACCCCCCAGAGCACAGCCCAGAGCTGGCAGTGGGACACTCCTGTCACCTCCCTGAGCACAGCCCAGAGCTGTCAGTGGGACACTGCTCTGTCACCCCCCAGAGCACAGCCCAGAGCTGTCAGTGGGACACTGCTCTGTCACCCCCCAGAGCACAGCCCAGAGCTGTCAGTGGGACACTGCTCTGTCACCTCCCTGAGCTGTCAGTGGGACACTGCTCTGTCACCTCCCTGAGCACAGCCCAGAGCTGTCAGTGGGACACTGCTCTGTCACCTCCCTGAGCTGTGTCTGTGGGACACTGCTGTCACCTCCCTGAGCACAGCCCCAGGGCAGCTGGCTGCTCTCCACAGATGTTTCTGCCTGGCAGAGGCGGATCCAGCTGCAGCAGCATCTGCATTTCGAGGTGGGGAGGGAGGTTGTGCTGCCCCAAGGCCAGCAGGGGCGAGCAGAGGAGAGGCTGAGCGAGCTCCCCTCGCCTTTGTGCTTTGCAGTGCGCTTCATCGTCCTGTCCAACAACTACCTGCAGATCCGGGGCATCAAGAAGACAGATGAGGGCACCTACAGGTGTGAGGGGAGGATCCTGGCCCGAGGGGAGATCAACTTCAAGGACATCCAGGTCATCGTGAACGGTGAGGGGCTCAGCAGCAGCACCTCACCCCAGGCTGCTGCAGGAGGTGCTGCCTCACATTCACACCATCCTCTTCCTCTGCTGTGTCCAATAAAAATGTCCACGGAGCTCAGGGAGTGTTTGCCAGGTGTTTACAGGAAATAACAGCTCGAGGAATCTGAAGGTTGGAGTGAGGAGCTGAGCTTGGTGGCACTCACGAGTGGCTCTGGCCACCACGCTGAGTTTTTTGTGTCTCCCCCCCACTGCCCTTTCTCCCCTGGGCTGATGACTTTGGCCATGCCTCAAACTCGCTGATTAAACCCTGCAGGTGGTGCTGACAGGGTTTGGTGCCACCAGAGGTGCCCAGGGAGCTCCCTGTGGCTCACACCTTTGTCCTCTCCAGCTCAGCTGTGGCTCTGTTCTCTTGCAGTGCCTCCCTCGGTGCGTGCCAGGCAGAGCACCATGAATGCCACTGCCAACCTCAGCCAGTCTGTCACCCTGGCCTGCGATGCTGATGGCTTTCCCGAGCCCACTGTCACCTGGACCAAGTAAGATGCTGTGTGCAGTGTCCTGCTGGCCTGGGGGTGCTTCCCTGCCAAGCCAGGCTGAGGGAGGGAATGTTCTGGCTGGGATGAGCTGATTTTGCTCACCAGAAAAGCCTCATGGTGGAGCTGAAGCCACCTTCTGCTGTGGGTTAGGCTGGGAGCACAGAGCCCACCCAGGGGGGAGAATCTGAGGGTAAAAATCCTGTTGGGTGAGATAAGAACAGTTTCATAAAGCAAAGCAAACTAAGCAATTCCTTCAGTGCTCCCCATTGTTCAGCTGTGTCCCCTCCCAGCTTCCTGCACTGCCCTGTCAGGCAGTGACTCCCTCTCCAGGCACTCTGTTCTTGGAGTTCTGCAGCATTTGCTGAAGGTTGGGAGCACAAATGGACCTGGAAAAGCTGATGGCAGCTTGGAGTGGTGCCTTGGTGTGCAAGAAACCACCTTTGGTGGGGTTGCAGCTCTGTGGTGTGCCAGGAGGTGGGAGCTGCAGCTGCCAGGAGCCCTGGGGCAGGAAGGGTTGGGAATAGTCTGCAGCTGAGCTCTGGAGCCCAGGGGGAGAGGAGAAGGGGCTGCTCCCTCTGGGCTGCAGGGTAATAGCTGCATGAACAGGCCTGCAGCAGGCTGGCACGGCTTCTGCCACCTCAGCCCCGTGTGCTCTGTGCCCCCAGGGATGGAGAGCCCGTGGAGGAGGTGGAGGACGAGGACAAGTTCAGCTTCACCTCGGATGGCTCCGAGCTGACCATCCACAGGGTGGACAAGAGCGACGAGGCTGAGTACATCTGCATTGCTGAGAACAAGGCTGGCGAGGCCGACGCCACCATCCACCTCAAAGTCTTTGGTAAAGCCCCCAGAGAGCCCTGGCAGCCCAGCTGGGTGCTGCTCAGCCCGGGGGGAGCTGGGGGAGCTCTTTGTCCCAGTTAATCCCTGCTGGGGCTATCCCCAGCTGTGCCTATGTCCCTCCGGGTGTGTGGGGAGCTTATCCCAGCTCCTGTCGGCTCAAACACAGGCAGGGCTGGTGGGTCAGACCCACAGGCTGCTGGAGATGTCCTCCAGGATATTTCCTGGGGTCCTGATCCTCCAAAGCTGCTGTTGAAAGGGTTTTAGCATTTGAGTGGGGCTTGCTGCAGCCTGGATGGAGAGGTGAGCTCCACCCCACTACTGTGGGAGTGACCTCAGGCTTGGGGGGGTGAATCAGGAGCTTCCCTGCCTCCCGGGAACCTGGGGGGTTGAGGAATATGGAATTGTCCCTGCCTTGTGTGCAGGAGCTTCCCTGCCTCCCAGGAGCCTGGGGGGGTTGAGGAATATGGAATTGTCCCTGCCTTGTGTGCAGGAGCTTCCCTGCCTCCCAGGAGCCTGGGAGGGGTGAGGAATATGGAATTGTCCCTGCCTTGTGTGCAGGAGCTTCCCTGCCTCCCAGGAGCCTGGGGGGGTTGAGGAATATGGAATTGTCCCTGCCTTGTGTGCAGGAGCTTCCCTGCCTCCCAGGAGCCTGGGAGGGGTGAGGAATATGGAATTGTCCCTGCNCTTCCCTGCCTCCCAGCAGCCTGGGAGGGGTGAGGAATATGGAATTGTCCCTGCCTTGTGTGCAGCTGACCCAGTGCTTAGCAAAGGGCGGGTTTGGGGCAGGGAGGTGGAAGGAGGAGCTGGTAATCCCGGGGTGAGCGTTTGTACACTCTGAACTGGCTCCTCTCTTGGAGCCTCAGCTTGAGAATGAGCACAAGAGGTTTTTCAGCTCCTTCTCTTCTGCAAGGAGGTGCCTTGGTGGAAGTCCCTCTGCTCCTTGCCCAGCTGGCAGGAGATGGTCCCAGTTGTCCCCAGTGCTGCTCGTTCCCAGCACTGCTGCTGACAGGCAGGCTTCACCCTGAGCCCCACCTGAGCCAAGGCTCCTCTTCCTTCTCCTCCCCAGCCAAACCCAAAATCACCTACGTGGAGAACAAGACAGCCATGGAGCTGGAGGATCAGATCACGCTGACCTGCGAGGCCTCGGGGGACCCCATCCCCTCCATCACCTGGAGAACCTCCACCAGGAACATCAGCAACGAGGAGAAGGTACAGCCCCTCGCAGAGCCCGGGGTGTGGGGTCAGCACAGCTCCTCCTGCCTGGCCTGGCCTGAGCTGCATGGGGTGCACGTGGGGGTCCTGGGGGCATGGCCACACCTGGGGCAGGGCCACACCTGGGGCAGGGTCACACCTGGGGCAGGGCCACACCTGGGACATGGTCACACCTGGGGCACGGTCACACCTGGGACAGGGTCACACCTGGGACATGGTCACACCTGGGACATGGTCACACCTGGGGCAGGGTCACACCTGGGGCACGGCCACACCTGGAGCAGTGCCACAGGTTCCCTCCTGTGGGAGCCACCTCGGCTCAGGACAGCTGGGGAGTCGTTCTGCAATTCCTGCTGTGTTCACTGGGGGGAATTCAATGGCAGAGAGCCTGAACCCTGTTCAGAGGAGCTCCTACAGCTGCAGGGAGCTTTTGGGGGGTGGGACTGAGCCCCCTGACCCCAGAGCTGGCCAGGGGGCAGGTGAGGGCTGCTCCCTCTCCAGGATGCAGTGCATCCAAAACGAGCCTGTCCATCCCTGCTCCGTGCTGCCCTCTGACACTGCACATCCCTGAAGCACAAAACCTGCCTGCCTTTTGTGCTCACCTCTTCTGTTGGTCCCATCAATACCATTTTGGTCTTAAAAGGCAAAAATAATTAGCAGTTTTTTCTTCTTCTTGAAAGAGAGTGCTGGTGTTGTTATTGGCGACAGCTCCTTTAATTAGACCAGGCTGGGTGTGCTGCTGGACTGGAGATGTTTCATAAGTGATCAGGAGGCAGAATTTGGAGCCAGAGAATGCCTAGACAGCAGTAGGAGTGAGGAGTTGTTGCTAATTAATAATCTCCTAATAACAGGATGCTGCAGGGCTCAGCTGCCTTGGCCGTGCCCGGGGTTCTGGCTCAGTGTGGAGGCAGCAGGTGACACTCTGAAAGTCTTGGAGCAACAGAGGTGTCCACTGTCCCTCGTCCCCACAGCTGCTGTCCTGCCCTGCAGCTCCTAAATGAGCTTTTTTAATTGCCCCCATGACGTCAGCCCCTCCCCACGTTGTTCATGTGTAACTTTATTAATCAGGGTGCCAGAGTTCTCCAGCTTCAGTTCTTTCTTAGCATCGTTTGGATCCCAGGGCTGCTGTGAATCCCTGCAATGTTCAGGGAGAGGTTTCCAGCCTGCAGAAGCTGCAGCCTGACTGGGGCACCTGTTTGGGCAGGATTTGAGGTTATTTATTCATGGGTTTGTCTCTGTTAGGAGAGCCCTGGGAGGTGCCAAGGCTCCAGCGCTGCTGGCTCTGGAGTTTGGATCCCAGCCGGGGACAGAGCTTGGGCAGGGAGCAGAATGGAAAAGCTGAACCAAGTGGTAGAGGAGCCCCCCTCTGCAGCCCAGTTAGACCCTCCCAGCTCAGTGCAAAACTGCTAACTCATTTTTGCTGCTTTTGAGACTCTGCTTGATGCTAACTCATCTTTGCTGCTTTTGAGACTCTGCTTGATGCTCTCAGGTGGGTGAGCAGTAGCAAGGGGAATGTTCATGCTCTGACACTCTGAGATGGGGGAAAGCCAAGGTTTGAGGTGCTGCCATGTGTCCATGGGCTGGTTCAAACCTTCAGGGCAAACATTATTTTATCATATCCCACGCACTTTCTAGGCTGGATTATTGTGTGTGTGTGTGCATTTTGTTTTGGTTTGTCTTGTACTTTTCTCATTCTCTCTCTTGTGCTCTCAGTTGAGGGAAACATTTCAGATGTCCAGAAAATCCTGAGGTCAGAACAGCTCTCTAAATATTCTACTACAAATTCTATTAGAATATTTAATTCTATTAAATATTCTGTTACAAATATATTCAGTTTATTCTCCACTTTCTTTCTCTGGGACAGCACAGGGAAGTGGATGGTCTTTGGTGCAGGACAAACAATGCTATTTTAAGAATTTTCAAGCCTACTTTTGAACATTTCTATTGTCCAGGTACTTGGATGCTTCTCTCTTGCTCTGTGTTGTTTGCTCTTGCAATCATCCCTCAGTGTAGTTTTCAGAGGTGTAGAGATGCCTTAACTCCCATAACATTCTGGAAAACCCACCCAAAGCCCCAAAGAAAAAGGGAGGTTCAGTTCAGCTGTGTCTCCTGGCAGATTTTGGGCTGTCCCAGCCTGTGAGAGCTCAGCCACCCTTCCAGGGAGCAGCTGTGGGGACATTGTGGGTTTGTCACCCAGCAGTGCAGCTCAGCCTGTGGGGGTGGGAGGGAAGCACTCTGCAGGTCCTGGATCTTTATCCAGGGCTGGATCTCCTGGGAGCTGCTCTCCCTGCCCACCATTCCCTGCAGGGCAAAAAACACAGGGAGCATCTTCTCACCAAGGGAGTGGAGAGCAGAGGGATCAGCTCTGATTTCTCTCTCCTGCATCCCAAACAGTTTGTGCTGTCACTGAGCCTTCCCCCAGAAAGCTCCCTGTTCCTCCAGCAGGAAAATGCAGATTTCTGCATGGATCTGAGTGGCTTGGCTGCATTTCAGGTGTGTGGCAGGTGAATTCCATCACAGCTGTGCTGTCCTAGAAACAGCCCAGCCCATCCTTTGCTGTCTGGGCTGCCTTTGCTGCCTCTCTCAGCTCTGTGCTGTTGGCAGCCAAAGCAGAGGGAGGAGTTTTTCAGAATGTAGGAATCTGAAGGTGCATGAGGCCTTGCATTCCCCCTCATTCCCTGCGTGGTGCTGGCTGGAGCTGCTCTGTCTCTGGCTGGGTGAGGAGGAGTTGAGTTAGTCTGGGATTCTCTCTTTTATCTTCACAAAAGATAAAAGTTTATCTTTTTCTTTTGTGCTGACTTAATTCCAGGTTAATACTCATAAAATAAACATAGATGGAAAGCACAGATGAACAAGTGAAAATAGGCAAAGATGGAAAGCACACATGAACAAGTAATTAGCCCTGCTTGCTCCTGTGGGCTGCAGACACTATTTCAGAGACCACAGCACAGGCAGAATCCACCTGTGATCACAGAAAAAATAACAGACTCAAAATCAGCTTTATGTGTCCAACAGTATTTAATCTCTCAGGGTAATTTTGACATCTCCAAGTTGGCTTCAGCATTGCTAACAAACTCTGAGTCATGGAATCACAGAGTGGTTTGGTTGGAAGGGACCTTCAAAGTCCATTTAGTCTCCCTGCAAGGAGAAGGGACATCTTCAATTCCCCTGGGGTGGGGAACGTGGCTCTGCCTCTTTCCCCCCTCGCGAGGGTCACTGCAGAAAAGCTCTGAGCCTTTGGGAATGGGCTCTTCTCCTTCTTCACCCTCCTTCAGGACACCCAGGGATGAAAAGTGTCTCCCTGTGCTGACCCTGCAGAGAGCAGCAGTGGCAGGGGACTCACAGGGACATCCCTGGGACTGCACAAAGGGATTATTCTGGATTATTGGGCTCCTGCTGAGCTTCCAAGCACCTTGTGCACAGCAGGATATATGCACCCAGAAATGAGCAGCTCTGGTTTGTGTCCCAGCCCTGCAGGGTTGGTGAGCTCCACCCCCAGTCACAAAGAGCCCATTTGCTTTCCCCAGGGGCACTGTCAGAGGGGTGTGTGTCCCATCTGTTGGTATTTCAGTCTCAGTGTTCACTGGCAGCAGGGCTCTCATTCCCTGAGCCTCCATCTCCATCCCTGTCACCCCTGTGTGCTGTGACACCCCCACAATGGCACTGTGCCTCACAGCCAGTGCTGCCATCCTGCCTCTCGTGCCAGCAGGTGATTTTTGACTCCTGAACAAATCACAGCTGAAATATAAATTATAGGGGGAGATGGAACACAGCAGCTTGGCTCTCTGGGAGCCACAGGGAGCGTGGTCCTTGCTGCTGGTGGCTTTCTCTGAGTGGGAAATGTTTGCTTTGCAGTAAGGTTTGGGCATGTTCCACTGCTGTGGGGCTGGGTGTGCCCTCCCTGAGCACAGGGAGCTGGAGCTGGGGTCCTCTGCAGCTCTGGGGCTGCTCCTCTTCCTCCTCCTGCCACAGCCTGCATGGAACCAGGCCTCCAAATGCATGATGAGCACGTTAATCAGTGTTAATTAATCGCTATGGGGTGGCAAACAGAGCAGGGGCACAACACCAGGTCTGTCCTCTGCAATGCAGTGGCCAGAGCCACTTCCTGAGCACCAGGTGTGTAGGAAAGGTGAGATGTGACAAAGGAAACAGTCCCTGCTGTAATAAATCAGTCTTGAGGTGCCAGCAGCCTTTGTTTAGCCATTTAAAGACCAATGCAGAGGCTGTGAAATGGTGAATGCCAGCCTGAATTGATGGGAAAGGGAAGCTGTGATCCCCCCCACACAGGAGATGTTCAGCTTGGAGCCTGCATGTGCACACAGCTCAATGTGCTGCAAACACTGGTGCCTGAAAGCAACCTTTGATAAACTCTTATTGCTTTTTTTCTGTTGTTGTTGTTGTGTTCTATATCTGTTCTCTCCAGGCTTCGTGGACCCGGCCCGAGAAACAAGAGGTATCAGATTCCCAGACCTTTAGCAAACTTCTTTAGGTTGTTGGTTTTTGGTTTCTCTTCTAAGCATTACAGATTAACGAGTCTCTAGTGCAGTAACCAACTAAACAAGCATTAATCTGACCAGTTAAATGCCAGTGCATACAAGAAGCAGCTTCTAGAGGTAGAAATTGCTTGGCATGTAGTGATGCATTTTTTGGATGAGCAAAGTAGCTGTGTTGGGAGTGAGGAACTCTGCTTGTCACTTCCAAATTAAAGAAAAGGCAATTAAAATGAAAAGCAAATGTTAAATGCTCTTTTCACCATTTTTTTTCTGTGCTGCCAGTGTGAATCATCCTCTCTTTCAGAGAGGGAAGAATTAGCACCAACCTGTATTTTGGGAAAGTCATTTTTCCCCAGGGAAGCCTCCTCTGCTCCAGCCAGCTCACCTATTTGCTCATGGCACTCCTTCAGTTTGACCTTCTCTGTAAAGGAAACTGCATCATGTTCCATTTCCAAGCCAATGCAGAGAAACCTTGCACGAGGGGCATTTCCCAGAAAATGCTCCAAATTGCTCAATTCTTTTCATTTGTCTTTGATCTGCAAGGGTCAGCGAGGGGGAGGTGGGATAATGCAGTGACTGGGGTTGGTGCAAATGGGGTTTGATTTTATTCACATTCAGTGCTGTGCTTTAATCATAATAATAACAACAACAACAACAACAATAATAATAATAATGCAGCTGATTTGTAGCACTCTTGCTTCAAAATGGACCAGAAGGAAAGTTCCCAAGCAAATAGCAGGGGTCAGGTGGAGAACAAAATGAGCTCTCCGAACTGGGTGACTTGGATTTGTATTTTTAGGATCAACTTTGTGGAGGCTCTGATTTTTTAAATCATTTTGAAGCCATCCTAAATCCCAGCGACTGAACAGTGTGAAGCTGTAACCTGAGCAGCACCCAGCTGTGTTTCATGGGGAGATCCTGCCCATTCTCCCTTCAGAATAATCTCTTGGATTGTGGCAGGTGAAGGCATCAGATTCTCTGAGCAGTTTGCACTGAGGAATTTGGAATTTGAGTAGTTGCATCTCTCCAGGACCCACAGGAATTCCTGTCACAGCTGTCCCCTCCCTGCCCCAGTGTTTTCTCTGTGCTCTCTCTCTCCAGCTTTTGATTAATATGAGCACTAATACTATTAAGTTTGCTGTCTCTAAATCTCTTACTGCCTCTGTGTCGTAAAATACCCCAGTGGGGTGCAGGATATCTCTCTAAAATTGCTTTTAAATTGTTTTAAAGTTGCCTGGGGGCTTTTAGCAGTGGGTTCCAGTGGCAGGATGAAGGTCAGGGAGTGTTTGGCATTAAATATTTCACTTTTACTGAAGGAATTTCGGGTGAGGAGGTGAGGTCAGTCCTGGCAGCATCTCTGGGTACCCTCAGTCACACCCCAGACTGGTAACTGGTGCAGCATTAGGAGCATTTAGGGCTGCAGTTAAATACAAATATCAAACACTGCTCTGCAAGCACAGAGCAAGGAGAGACCCCTCCTCTTCCTCAGTGCAATTCCTGCCTGGGTTGGGGTTTTCAGGGGTTTGTGAGGGTGGGGGAAGGGGCTGAGGAGCAGACAGGACTGTGCACAATTATCCCTGGGTGCTTGTTTGGGAAAGGCCTGAAAGGTGAAGGGAAGGGGATGAATGCAGTTTATTTGTCTCTGCTCTCCCCCTTTGGCCCTGAGCTGTTGAGCTCTTGCCCAGCTGTGGTCACAGTGGCTGTGCCCCAGGGCATGGCCAGAATTTGGGGGAAATGCGTGCAGCAGCTCGGGATAAATTGCAATAATTGGCAATATAGAGAACATCCTGCTCTGTTCTGAGGAGTGATTGATTCACTGTGTCCCTGAGCTGCTCTCCCCAGCACTAGGAGTTTGTTATTTTGTTAGCCCAGATCCTTGCAACTGGGGGATTTGAGTAAAAGGGTTACAGATGTCAACATCTGGCTCCCAAATTCCTGCCTGTCCTGTCTCCAGCAGCCAGAGCTCCTGGTGGGCTGCAGCAGGGAGAGAGAAAACTTGAACGTGCTTTCTTGGCTAGGCCTTTTTCTCTTCCTTAGAGTGTTTTTCCTGATCTCTCTTTTTCTTCCCTTATGCCTTTTTGCATTAAAAACCAGAGCTTTGTTTTCAGAATGAGCAGCACTGCTCATGAAATCATCCCTGACCATGATTTCCTGGCACTCCTTTGTGGTGGATCTTGAGGAAGCGGGGACAAAGGCAGGAGCCATTTGGGTGTAAAACTGCCTTTTCTAGAACCACCTGTGCTGTTCCCACACTGGTGTTTTGTCCCTTCCACTCTTCTGGTGAGGTCACAGAGACAAATATTGAGAATATTCCCCCAGGTCTGGAGTCCTGGCACCCGTGGGTGCTGCTGGAATGAGCTGGGGTTTGGAGGGAAATCCAAAGGCAGACAGAAGGAGAGCAGCGCAGTCAGATAAAAGCAGATTTTGGTGGTGTGCTGCCACAGTAGTTTCGTGTCAGGCTCTGAAATGATGCCCACAGCACCACGAGCCCATGGAATGACTGTTCCAGGACAGGGATGGAGTCTGTAGCTCATGGCACTGGCCAGGGATTGCAGCAGGGAAGGAGAGAGGAGAAAAATACACCCAGTTGTTTATGTGTCATCAAAAGATACTATTTTTGTGCATTTGAAATTGGCCTGGTGCCCGTGAGCAGATACTGGAGCTAACTGAGGTGACAAAAGACATTTATTTGTAGAAACTTTGTCAGTCTCAGCACAGACTGAGACTTCAGCTCAGCACAGAGGGAGGCTCAGGCCCAGAGTCTGACACCTGAGACACCAGAGATGCTTTTTGTGCACTTGGCTGTTGGAAATCCTCAGGGTTTTACTCATTTATCAGCACTTGTCCTGTACCTTCCAAGGAAACAGATGCTCCTGGAGAGTGGCAGCATGCAGCAGCAGGCACAGCCCTGAGGGTGCCAGATTCGCTCCCTTGTGTTTGTGCTGCAAAATCCGAAATGAGAGGAGGGAGTTGGTGCTCGAGAGCTTCCAGGCTGAGGCAGGAGCAGCAGGAGGGAGAGAGGAGTCCCTGGCTTGGTGTTTTCATGGCTTGCCTGACACACTGGAGAGGAAAACCACGCAGCCTGGGCTGCCTGGGTGGCTGCAGTCCCTTGGCAATCCCCTGGGATTTTGCACTCCTTGTTTCTCTCTGTCAGTGGCATCCCCACACTCTATTGTGTGTGGGAAATGGTTCTGGAATTTTCTTGAGGCAGGGCTGTCTCTAGAGGCTTTCTTGCCCTTTTCACTGCACTTTCCCCTCTTTGTGTGCTACGTTCAGGTGAAAGTTCTGAGCTTCCTTTTTGCCTGATTCAGCTCTGAGCTCTGGATCTGTTCTTCCTTACCCATTGTAGGGGCACTGAGATAAAACCAGTATTGCTGAGAGGACAGGAAGGGCTGGATTCTCTGACTGGAAGCTTTTGGGGAGGTTTCCTTTTTTTTTTCCCCCTCTCTTAGCATGCTGGCAAAACTTTTTAACCAGAGCTGGATCTCTGCAGTTCCCACCCTGGGGAGAAGCTTTGTTCAGTGTTCCCAGCCATGTATGGCTGATACTTGGCTCCTTCTTTTGGTGTTTCCCCCTTCCCCTGAGTGCTCTGAGCCACTGCACACACAGAGTGCCCTGTGTGACAGGGACAGGGAGCCACCCCTGTGTGACAGGGACAGGGAGCCACCCCTGTGTGACAGGGACAGAGAACTGCCCCTGTGTGACAGGGACAGGGAGCTGCCCCTGTGTGACAGGGACAGAGAACTGCCCCTGTGTGACAGGGACAGGGAGCCACCCCTGTGTGACAGGGAACTGCCCCTGTGTGACAGGGACAGAGAACTGCCCCTGTGTGACAGGGACAGGGAGCTGCCCCTGTGTGACAGGGAACTGCCCCTGTGTGACAGGGACCGAGAACTGCCCCTGTGTGACAGGGACAGGGAGCTGCCCTTGTGTGACAGGGAACTGCCCCTGGTGCTCTCACCTGGCCTCAGGTGAGGGATCCACAGCACTGTGGGGCTGCCTGGGGCAGGGTGTGTGCCATCCTGTGCCAGGCTGTGTGCCATCCTGGGGCAGCCATTGTGTGCCATCCTGGGGCAGGGTGTGTGCCATCCTGGGGCAGAGGATGTGCCATGCTGTGCCAGGCTGTGTGCCATCCTGGGGCAGCCATCGTGTGCCATCCTGGGGCAGGG
>VYZP01043546.1:51587-68133 GCA_013400635.1 Hypocryptadius cinnamomeus
CAGGGCGTGTGCCATCCTGGGGCTGCCTGTGCCAGGCTGTGTGCCATCCTGGGGAAGGGTGTGTGCCATCCTGGGGCTGCGCTGGGCAGGGCTGCCCCTGATGGGCTGAGCTGTGTGCCATCCTGGGCAGGCTGTGTGCCCTGCCAGGGCTGTCCCTGACGGGCTGTGCCAGGCTGGGTGCCCTGCTGGGGCTGCCTGGGGCAGGCTGTGTGCCATCCTGGGCAGGCTGGGTGCCCTGCTGGGGCTGCCTGGGGCAGGCTGTGTGCCATCCTGGGCAGGCTGGGTGCCCTGCTGGGGCAGGCTGGGGCAGGCTGTGTGCCATCCTGGGCAGGCTGTGTGCCTGCCAGGGCTGTCCCTGACGGGCTGTGCTGTCGCAGACGCTGGACGGGCGGATCGTGGTGCGCAGCCACGCGCGCGTCTCCTCGCTGACGCTCAAGGACATCCAGTACACGGACGCGGGCGAGTACGTGTGCACGGCCAGCAACACCATCGGGCAGGACTCGCAGGCCATGTACCTGGAGGTGCAGTGTAAGTGCCCTGGGGGGTTCATGGGGGCTGCTTTGTTCCCTCTTCCCTCCCTGTGGCAGGGAACACGTGTGGTGCTGAGGGTGAGGAGGGTGAGGGGTGGAAGTCTCCATGTGAGATGTCTCAGGGTGTTCTCTCAGCCTGGGTGCTCACAGGCCATGCACCTGGAGGTGCAGTGTAGGTGCCCTGGGGGTTCACAGGGGCTGGTTTGTTCCCTGTTCCCTCCCTGCGGTGTGTGGTGCTGAGGGTGAGGAGGGTGAGGGGTGGAAGTCTCCATGTGAGATGTCTCAGGGTGTTCTCTCAGCCTGCGTGCTCTTTGCACCTCACCACGGATCTCCTGCAGTCCCATTTGTTGGGAGTCAAATTCTCCCCCAGAACACCTTCCCAGCCCCGTCCTGCTGTCTGCTCCTCCCAGCTGTGGGGCTGAGCAGGATTTCTCATTGTGCCCTTCAGCAAAAGATGTTCCCAGCCCTGGAGGAGAGGACAGTTCCCATTTCCAATATTAATGGAATATTCCAATATTCCCTTTCCCGCACTGAGGTGGACTCCAGCCAAGGGATTCTTACAGGGAGGTTTTTCTGGGAGCTCAGCTGGCTCCAATTGCCTTCCCAAATGTGTCTTTCAGATGCCCCCAAGCTGCAGGGCCCCGTGGCCGTGTACACCTGGGAAGGAAACCAAGTGAACATCACCTGTGAGGTGTTTGCCTACCCCAGTGCTGTCATCTCCTGGTTCCGGGATGGGCAGCTCCTGCCCAGCTCCAACTACAGCAACATCAAGATCTACAACACCCCCTCGGCAAGTTACCTGGAGGTGAGGAAAAGCCAGGAGTGCCATCAGATAATTGATGCTGAAGGCATTCGGTCTTGTCCTCTTGGTAGAAATGAAGTTGGGGTGGTGTTTCTGGTATATAAATCCTGAGAAAGTTAGGTTGTAGAAGATAAAGAGGAGCAGGAAATGGAAGAAAATCAGGTAACAGAAGAGAGCCCCTGCTCCTCTTTATCTTGCCTCTGCTTTTTGCCCACTGCAGCTCTCTCCCCCATGGACAGCCCTGGGAGCACAAACAGCTGGATTTTATTGTAGCTTCTCCCCAGCTAAATTCAGGGTGCCTTGGCAGAGTGAAAAGGGTTCTGTGATCCCAGCCTGAGCCTTCCTTCCCCCCACAGGTGACCCCGGACTCGGAGAACGACTTTGGGAACTACAACTGCACGGCGGTGAACCGCATCGGGCAGGAGTCCTCCGAGTTCATCCTGGTGCAGGCAGGTGAGCAGTGAGGGCAGGCAGGGACACGTGGCCCTGCTTTGCTGGCTCCTGTCCCTGGGGTAGCAGGAGAGCAACTTCTGCCTTCAAAGAGGCCGTTCACAGATTTCCTGCTGGGTTGGAGCTGCTCAGCATCTCTGGTCCTTGTTTCTCCCGGGGTTTGTTCTTCCCTGTGCTCCCAGAGCACTTGGTCAGAGCTGTGATCTTTGATTTGTGCCCCCCAGCTCAGGCAGACCCCCCCTCAGCAGCTGCACTGCAGGGGTTGAGAGCTGGGCCAGCCTGGGGGGACTCCAGGGCTGCCTCAGGGGCTTTGGGGGTGGTGGAGCTCTGCACTGCAGTGCCCTGTCAGGGGACACTGGGGACACAGTGACATCCAGCACTGCAGTGCCCTGTCAGGGGACAGAGGGGACAGAGTGACATCCAGCACTGCAGTGCCCTGTCAGGGGACAGAGGGGACAGAGTGACATCCAGCACTGCAGAGCCCTGTCAGGGGACAGAGGGGACAGAGTGACATCTGGCACTGCAGAGCCCTGTCAAGGGACAGAGTGACATCCAGCACTGCAGAGCCCTGTCAGGGGACACTGGGGACACAGTGACATCCAGCACTGCAGAGCCCTGTCAGGGGACACTGGGGACAGAGTGACATCCAGCACTGCAGTGCCCTGTCAGGGGACAGAGGGGACAGAGTGACATCCAGCACTGCAGTGCCCTGTCAGGGGACACTGGGGACAGAGTGACATCTGGCACTGCAGAGCCCTGTCAGGGGACAGAGGGGACAGAGTGACATCCAGCACTGCAGTACCCTGTCAGGGGACAGAGGGGACAGAGGGGACAGAGTGACATCCAGCACTGCAGAGCCCTGTCAGGGGACAGAGGGGACAGAGTGACATCTGGCACTGCAGTGCCCTGTCAGGGGACAGAGGGGACAGAGTGACATCTGGCACTGCAGAGCCCTGTCAGGGGACACTGGGGACACAGTGACATCCAGGATGTTTTTGCTGCACTGCCCTGGTTGTTCTCTTTTGGAGAAGGGACTGGGAGTCTCCAGCCTGTTAGAGAGGAGACAAAATGAAGATCTGTGCCCTAATTAACATCTTTACATCTGCCTAAACCCTCCCAGAGGCTCAGCCCTACCCTTGTCCTGTGCTACACGAGCCCAGGGGCTGTGCATGTTCCCAGCTGCTTTCCCAGTCGTGTGTCTCACCTGCTGTCCCTTGTCCCCAGACACGCCCTCCTCGCCCTCCATCGGCAGGGTGGAGCCCTACTCCAGCAGTGCCCAGGTGGAGTTTGACGAGCCCGAGGCCACGGGCGGGGTGCCCATCCTCAGGTACAAGGCGGAGTGGAGGGCCCTGGGCGAGGGGGACTGGCACTCCAGGCTCTACGATGCCAAGGAAGGTAGGAGTGACAATAAAAACTGGTTCCTTCCCCACCAGCGCTGGAAAATACTGACTTTCTTGTAGGGAAAAGCCAGGGAGGGTGGAGGGTTTGGGCTGGAGGCTCCAGAGAAGTTTTAAATTATTTGCTGTGAGTGGCACGTGGAATTTTCAACTGGAAATGAGGGTTGGGCTTTGCTGAGAGCTCAGTCTGAGCAGGGTGAAGAACCCTGTGCTTGGAATTACAGTTTTCACTTGCTGCTTCCCACAGGAGGCTTTTGAACCCTCATCTGTCACCGCCTGGTCCCCCTAGGAAAATAAACTCAGCTATTCCAGCAGCAAACCCGTCCTGTTGAGGTGATCTATAGCAGTGCTTGTGGCACAAAATCCATCTTGGAGTCAAATAAAGCAAAAGAATTTTGATTTGGGGAGGGCTGTGCAAAGGAGAGTTCTGCTCCAGAGCTGAATCTTCCACCACCAATCCCATGTGGAGCTGAAATTCTTATTTTATTCCCCACTGCAGTGGTATGATCCCAGCTAGAGCCAGCTCTATTTATCCCTTTTCTCCCTGCATGGGGAAAACATTTTGTTCATTTCTTTTGTGGTGTCCTGAGCTTCTCTCTGCTTTTTTCCCCCAGCCAACGTGGAGGGGACAGTGACCATCACGGGGCTGAAGCCTGAGACCACCTATGCAGTGAGGCTGTCAGCAGTCAATGGCAAGGGCGTGGGGGAGCTCAGCCTGCCCGCCGAGTTCAAGACGCAGCCAGTTCGTAAGTACAGCCCAGCCTCCCTCTGCTGCCCTCCTGGAGCCTCTGCCATGCATGGATCTCACCTTTTCTCTCTCACAGACCTCGCTGCACCCTCTGCTTTCTCTGTGGTTTTGGGTTGGGGTGGGTTTTGTTGGTAATTAAAACGGAGGAGGCGGAGGAGTCGTTTGGTGTGAGCTGGTTGGTGTTTCCAGTTCAGCCTTGGTGGTGCCAAGAAGAAGGGGCTGTGAAGGAGAATTTTAATGAGGAAAAGCAGCTGAGAAAGGTTTTGGTCACAGAGAGTGTGCTGTCACTGTCACAAGGCTGTTTTCAAATTAAGGTGTTCAGCACAGGACTGGCCTTGGGCTGTGGAAGGTGGAGGGAGGGAGGGTTGCTCTGTTCTGCACACGCGGCTTTGAGATGCCCCTGCAGCTCTTGAGGGCATTCCGTGGATTCCTCAGGCTCTTCTCTGCTCTGCCTGGGCCATTTCCATGTTCTGCTGTGGCCCAGCACTGTCCTGCTCTTCCAGGAAAGAAATAAGTCCCAGGGAGCTCTTCAGGATGGGAAGGAGAGCAAGAGGAAAGCGATTACAGGTGGAGTGGGCAGGGCAGGTGTGACCAGGGCAGGGAGAGGTGTTGGGCAGGGCAGGTGTGACCAGGGCAGGCAGGGAGAGGTGTTCTGCTTTCCCTTTCTCCTGCATCCAGCCCTGACTGTTGTTCCCAGCCCTGTGCTGGAATTCTCTCTCCAGACCCCTCTTCTGGACCCAGTGCTGTCCCAGCCCACCCCGAGCATGTCTGGAGTCCCTGAGCTGTGCCCAGGCTCTGCCCATCCCTGCTGAGCAGGGCTCACCTGGATGCTGATTTTCCAGCTCCATATTCTCTGTCTCCTCACATCTTCTACATTTTTTTTTTTTGTTGTTTGTGTGTGTCTATTTCTGTCTTTTTATTTTGTTTTTGGTCTGTGTCCCATCCATGGATAAACTGCAGGCATCCCTCACCCACGTAAGTGCTCTCTGCATTTCTTTCACTCTCTTTTTGTGTTTTTAGAGTGTTCCTCTAACACCCAGCACTTTTAATTTAGTGCCTTTTTCCTCTCAGGGGCTGTAGGACTGGAGTAACTGGTAGTGTCCATTTGCTAACAACACTGACTCTGGAGTAGCCACTGCTCTTGTTTAGAACAGAATTAGGGTTAACTCTTTGTCTGTGCTTTACAGCATGCAGTTGAAATATTTAATGTAGTGATTATCTAATCATCATAATAATAAAAATAATAATAGTTAGCTTGTTGACTCAGAGTGGAGTAGTGGAAGGCTTCATATTTATGAATCCATTAAAAATAGTTCAATTTTAATGATACTGAGATAATTCAGGGAAATCAATTCAGCTAAATTGCAGATCTGGTTTAGACCAGAGCAAACCAAAATCTTCAAAATTTTGAATATCTCCACAATTTTGAAAGCACAAAATTGAAGAAAAAAATTCCTTTTTTTTTCCTCTTCTCACTAATGATTTTACCATTGGACAGTCTTCCAGCACTTGTGTAGATTGTGTGATTAAATAAATAAACCTCATACTAAATTAAAAAAAAATGGCATGTTCCCCACTTCCCCATGCAAAATGAGCCAGGAATGTGATGGATTTCTGTAATTGTGAGTGAAATATGGAGATGGCTCCATAGCTTTGTGCCTTTCCAATCAAACCTGATCCATGGAGCTAAAAAACCTCTTTATCCCAGTGAGCATTATTCCATTTATCAGTGAATCCTGCTGGGGAGCTGCTGTGACTCCCAAGATTACAAGGACAAGCTCAAAGAAGCTTCTTTGAGATTCCTGAAGTGAAGAACAGGAGAGGATTTTTTGATATTTTTATTTTGAACCCAGATTTTGAATTCTCCTTGTGCCATTTCCCCTTGAAGATTGCATTGGTCAGAAGCTTGGATGTAGGGGAGCAGGCAGAGAAGGATGGATGGACAGATGGACAGGCAGGGTTGCAAACTGCAGCAGTTAGGGAGCACTGGGAGGCATTTCCAGAACATTTGTGCTGGCTGAGATTGTTTGGATCCCGTTAATTCCAGGAGCAGCAATAAAAAATAATGATGTGAGGGTGATGGTCAGGGTTAGAGCCCAGGCTGAGGATTGGGGCCCTCCTGAACTGAGATAAAAACCCAGGGAGAGCAGGGTGGGGATCCCCAGCAGCTGCAGGAAAAGGGGAAAATGCAGCAGAGAAGAGAGGAAAAAGAACATGAGAAGCTCTGCTGCAGCCCCAGAGCAGAGCTGTGTGCCCTGCCCCATGGCCAGCACCTGGGGACAGGTAGGTGGCTTTGCAGAGCATTCCAGCACTTCTGGCCTGGAGTCTTTTGCTTTTTTTAAATTATTTTCATGTGTCAGTGGGCTGTCAGTCCCTCTGTGCTCCCCAGTGCAGGGTAAGTTGCACTTCTTCCTCCTTTAACTCATTTTTCATTTACAATTCCATCCTGCTCTTGAAGCTCTGCAGCTGGGATCCTCCTGGGCACTGTCCCCACTTCTCTCTGCTCCTTCCCAGAGCCCATCTCGGACCCTGCCTGAGGAAATGGCACCACCAAAATGCCATTTTTCCATCTCTGCTGGAATCCCAATCACCTCTTTGTGGGCAGAGTCACAAGCAGGAGGAATTTTTGTCCCCTCAAGTGTGATTTGAAGGTCACAGAGATGTCTCAGGAATTTTACAGCTCAGATTAACCAAGGCCATTTGTTTTCTTTGCCCTATTATTTAGAGTTTCTGTCTGAATGTAAAACCTGACACAATTTTTAATGCCTGCTGGGATAAGTCTGAAGTCATTTTGATTTATTTAATTTCCCTCAATAAGAAAAAGAAGTTTCTGTCTATCTTAGAGGGCCTCTCCATGAGGTAATTCGTGATAATTATGGATTACAGTGGCACAGATGAGAGCTCTGGAGGTTGGGAGAGTGTCTGAGTTGACCTGGGTTTATATTTTCATTTTAACCATTTACTGCTTTTCTTCATTTCCTTTTCCTTACAAATCTGCAGCCAAACAAAGTCCTGGGGAACGGGGGTGGGGTTTGGACCCAGAAGTGTTCAAAGAGAGCACGTGTGGGGCTGGTGCCAAAATCCAAAATACAAACACGTACAAACCAGCACTGCAGTCACCCCAGGTCCCCCATCTCCTCATTTCCTGGGTCTGGCAGCATTTCCAGCAATGCTCACCTGATTTCTCTTCCTTCAGCCAGTGCTGCTGCCCCCAGGTCCCCTTCAGCAGGCAGTGAGTATGGCAGGAGGGCTCTGCTCCTCTGGGTGCTCTGCATGATTTCCTCACCGTGTGCTGCATTTCTAACATGCCCCTGTGGTAATCACACATCCTCAGCAGAGAGAGACACAGCTCTGGCCCAGGATTTTCCTGAGAAGCTGTGAGAAAACTCAGAAAAAAGAATGAGGAACAATTCTTATCTTCACTTGCTGCACCTGCTGTTGTGCACACGTGGAATGTGTTATGGAGATTTGTTTACCAAAGGGTGATTTCTTAATTAGCCACCAGTGATAGTGTTTTAAATTCCAGTTAGGTCAAAGCTGTACTGGACCCTGCAAAAGCAATGAGTTTTTCTTAGTAGTATAGTGTAGTATAATACAGTATAATAAAACAATTAATCAGCCTTCTAAAATCATGAAATCAATACTAATTATTACCACGTCAAGTCCACCCTACTGCAATATCCCTGGATGTTCTCCTGCTTCCCTGGAGATTTTCCCCCCCAGATCTCTCTCCCTGGAGCTGCTCTGCAGCTTCCCAAGGTCCGATTTCCCCTTCTCGTGCCCCTGCCTCTTGGAGGCACAGCAGTGAGAATTCCTTTGGTTTTGGAGGTTTTGTGGGGACTAACAGAGGAATAAATCCCTCCCAGCCTGTGTCCCTCCTGCCAGGTTCTTCCCAGGACTTCTGGAGCAAAGACATTCCTTGTCCTCCTGCCCTGGAAGTCCTGGTGGCAGTGCTGGCACAGGCTGTGCTCTGGGGAGTGCAGGCTTCTCTCCAAACCCGTTTCTTTCCCGAGGTGTTCACATTTGTAGGGTTCTTAGCCCTGTTCTCCTGCTCTCTCTGTGTTCCTGGGTGTCGTGCAGGGAGGTGGGAACAAGCAGGGGCTCAGTTCTCCTCAGGAGTTGCCCCTAGAGGCCTCCCAAATGTTTCACCGATGGGCAGGGTGGGGCCAAAAGGAGGCAAAAAAGGGGATTTGGAGCTTCAGAACTCTTGGGGATGGGGAAAGCCTCAGGGCAGGCTGCCTTCCCCGTGCCCTGGAGGGCCCTGGGGCTGCCGGGACCCCCCTGGGGCTGCCGGGACCCCCTCCCTGCAGCAGGGCAGGATTTCTGCAGCCTCCATGGGTGACACAGCCCTGCCATCCGGGCTGGCTGTCCCCCTCAGTCCCCTCCTCCTTCAGGCTGCTCTGTTTCCCTGCTGTCACCCCCTGGTTCCCACCCTGACTGTCCTGTGCATCCTTCTGTTTCCATAGCAACCCCAGCTCCCGCTGCATCCCCGCGCCCCGCGGCACCGAGTGAGTACCTGGGGCTGCTCTGAGTGCTGCTGGAGCCTGGCATCCCCCAGTGCCAGGGCTCTGGGCCATCCTGGGCTGGCTGCTGACAGCAGTGTGCCGTGTGAGCATGTTCACATCCCAGCATGCTGCCCCCCTTCCCCCCATTCTGCTGAGCACGGGCTGAAAAATGGGAATAGAAGGGTTAGAAAAAGCACAGAGAGGGAGAGAGAGAGGAATAACCCCCCCACATCCTCCTTTCCAAAGGGAATGTTTTCCTTTCGCCCTCCCTATTTTAGTGTTACAGCTGCCTTTGCAAAAGGGATGTGCATTAAATCATTTTCTTGCTGCCCTGCCTTGCTCTGCTTTGAATATAGGGAGATACAGTTAATATTAAAATTAGGGATATTGGATGCTGGAAGAAGATGCAAATAAGGAGGCAAAATACCCTGCAGGAGAGATCCCAGGGCTCTGCTTCTCTTAAAAGAGGCCTCAGCTTCCAGAAAATTCCATATCTGAGATGGGAACTGGATTCAGACTGCCTTGGTTGGGTGGTCAAGGGAGAAGAAAACCACTCGGTGAAGATCTGAGTTACCTGGTGCATGTGTGTGTTTTGAGCCACTAATGATCTCTGCCAAGCCAAATGCTCTTCTTTTGACTTGCAATAATCAAAAGTGTGTTTGTGGAATGTGAGGTCACTGAGGTGTTTACCTGAGGTGGGGTAGAAATGGTTTTCTGGATGGAAAACACTCCAAGCATGAAGTGTGGGATGATCTTGGGGTTGGGATGGAGGGAGAGGAGAGTGTGGCCAGTCAAATGAATTTATAATTAATTATAATGAATGCATTTGTGACTGGCACGTTTCATGGTCTCACAGGTGACTTTAAATGTCCTTTACCTGCCAGTGGCCACCAGCAGCATGTTCCTTGTGCAGTAATTTTCATTTCCAAAGTGCCAGACCCCAATCCCTGATGCACTCAGGGGCTGAAGAGACCTTTTCATTCCTGTCAGCCTTGGAGGATGGGCTGGAGAGGCTGAAGGGCAGGCTCTACTCATCATCCTTTATTCCTCAGCAGGCAGAGACTCCCTTCTGGCTGGACACAGCTTCCCTTGGAGGGGAAACCTTGGGTTCATGTACTACAGAACAGTTTGTTCTTAAAAAAGAGAATCTTTACCCAGAAAAGCTCCTAAGAGCTAATTAATGATAAACATTTTCCACAGTTCTGTTGGCGTGGGGGCTGTGTGTGGGGAGGAGGAGGAGGGTGAAAGTTTCCCTTTTCCCCGCACTGGGGTTCAGGCTCTGAGCAGGAGCAGAGCTGTTATTTGTGTGTACTCTCCATTTGTGCAAGCTCTGAGCAGGAGCAGAGCTGTTATTTGTGTGTTCACTCCATTTGTGCAAGCTCTGAGCAGGAGCAGGGCTGTTTTTTGTGTGTTCACTCCATTTGTGCAAGCTCTGAGCAGGAGCAGAGCTGTTATTTGTGTGTTCACTCCATTTGTACAAGCTCTGAGCAGGAGCAGAGCTGTTATTTGTGTGTTCACTCCATTTGTGCAAGCTCTGCCCACATTGGTATGCTGGGTGTGCTGCAGCCTGTGCAAAGGAGAATTCAGCAGCACAGGAAGGGCAGTGGCACGGGGCAGATGCTCCTCTAGCTCTGCATTATTTAATTACTGCTGCTGCTGGGAGTGATCCGTGCTCTCCCCTGGCCCCTCCTGGGTTCAGGGAGTGGAAGCAGCAGCAATTAGGGGATGAGAGCTGCCCTGTGGCACCACGGAAGCAGGGACAGAAACCTAATGAGGCTGCACTGGCTTTTTGGGGTGTGGGATCAGTGGGATCAGGGGCACATGGGAGATGTCTGTAGGCATGGAGGAGGTTTAGGAATGTCCCTCCTAGGATTTAACCCTCTGAGGTTGCTCCAGGAAATAGTTCTATTCCGGTTTTGACGTTTTTCTTGCAGCTCTCTCCTCTTTGGGTCCTGCTTTGCCTTGCAATGGTTCAGCTCTCTTGAAAAAGGGGATTTTTTTTCAGGTTGGAGGGGTCTTGGAACAACCTGCTCTAGTGGAAAGTGCCCCTGCCTAGGACTGGATAATCTTTAAGGTTCCTCCCAACCCAAACCATTTTATTCTCTTTATGCTGATAACTGTCCTTGATGTTTGCCTAAAGCTCCTCTGCTGAGGACAGGACGCCTCTCTTGCCTGGTTTGAGATCTCAGGTTATATTGAGTTTACTGCAGTTTGGGAGAGGTTTCTTCCTGACCAGAAGACATGGATCTTCCTTCCAGGCAACTCACAGCAACTCCTAAACCTCCCTCCTTCACAGTGCCCCGAGTTCTGTGAGCCTGTGTTTAAAGAGAATGGATTGAGAGCTTGGCTGTAACAAATGGATTTTACATTTTGTGCCATCAGTTCTTTCCCCAGTAATGCTCTGTCCTTACTCTTGTCAGAGACAAGCACCCACAAGATTAAGGGTTTAATTCTCTATACATCACATTAACAGGGAACTACCAGAGCACTGTGGAGTGGCCTCATTAGGATGAGACAGAGGCACGAGCGTGAGGAATGCGAGTTCTGGAGTGACCTGGGAAGGGAACTTGGGCTGGCAGCCGATTTTTCCTCATTCCCTGCCACTGTCTCTGCACTGCCCATCTCTCCCAGCAGCTGCTGCCTTCCCTGGGCCCCGCTGGTGATGGATTCCCTGTCCTGGCTGGGCTGGCTGAGCCCCCTGCCCACCCAGCCCTCGGTGTCACTGCCCCGTCCAGCTGCAGCTCCTGGATGAGAAGTGGCCTTGGCCATGGTCACCTCAGCAGGGTTTTCTCTCCTGCAGTTGTTGTTGTTGATCAGGAGCGGGTTTGTGCTGCAGAGGAAGGACACACCACTGTGGGCTGCCAGGGTTAGTCCTCGTTTTGGGCTGGTTTTCACCCTTTCACCTCCACTGCCTTGGAATAACAATATTCCCTTTTTCTTCCCAGCAGTTTTGTGGATCCCTCCAGCAGTCCTGGCACACACCACAATGATTTTTGTCCCTTTTGTTCCTTGTATGACTAAGCAGTGACGCAGCTGTGCCTAACACGAGGCCATAACTCAGTGCTTGCTGTGGTTTAATATTCTTATTTTCCAGGCGGTTTTACTGTCCCCCCCAGTGTTTCTGATATATGCTGGCTAATTTAATTTTGCTCCTATTTTTATTTACTCTGTAATTCTGTTGTTGATTTTTTTCCCTTGCCCATTGTTTACATCAGTTTTTTAATTTTTTTGTATTTTCCATGTGACCTCCTCCACTTTCCTTTCAACCAAACTCATGTGCGTGCGTATCATGTGAATTTGTCATGTGGCTTGCATGGTGCTGATGATGTCGTCCTCGCTGGTGAACAGAAGGTAAAACACTTTGTTCTGATTGGTTGCCTAGATTTTTGGGGTGAGGATTCCCCTGTGGGATCTCCAAATTCCAAAAAAAATTAAAAATCCCACCGAGCCTCTTTGGAGGAGTTGCTCGTCACTGTCTGCATGGGACTTCAGTCGTCTGCATTGAGCTGGAAAAGACTTGGAGGGAAAACAGGAAAAGAAAAAACCAAAAAAATCACCTGGCTCAGTCATTTGCTTCTTCACTCTCAGAGTCCAGCAAGGAACTGTCCTAGGAAGGTGCTAAAAAACCTCTGGAGTGAGCAGCAAAGGCCAAAATCCTTTTGCCTCTCTGTGGGACCAACCACAGACTGGAATCTGATGGGAAATGAGGGCTCAGTTCTGGGAGCACCCTCTCTCCTGTTGCTTTAGCAGCATTTTAACCCTATAAAATACATATTTATATAGAGATATGTGCACACATCCACACTGTACATGTTTAATAGCCTTCCAAAAAAAATCCTGAATTCTCTGAAATCTGGTTGTTTGGAGTATGTCACAATTTGATAGAAGAAATAATTTCCTTTTTATTATGAGTAAAACTTAAGCATAGCTANAGGCTTTGAGCTCAGCTCAGCTCTCAGGAGCTGCTGGTCCCAGCAAACCAAGGAGCAGATGATTGAGCCTGGCAGAGTCTGGGGCTGGATCAGCCTGCAGCACAGTGTGGGGTGTGCAGAGCAGCTCCTGCAGCGCTGGCATTGCCACTGCTCGCTCTGAGCCCAGTCCCAGCAGGGGAGGGAGGGAAGCTCCTGCTCTGCTGCTGCCCCAGCCAAAGGAGGAGTCGTGAGAGCCAGGCAGGAATTGGCTTTTTGCAATCCAGGACTTCTGGAATCACCTTTTTGGCTGGGACCACCCCCAGGCAAGGATTTAGGCTGGGCTTTGCCAGGAAAACAGAACTAACACCAGTAACCTCCCCACGTGGCTGCATGCACACAAGAGCCCTGTGCCTGCCTGCTCCCTGTGCTGGAGTTCCAGCAGGATGGGAGAGGTGCCTGTCTCGTTTCTGCACGCTCTGCTTCTGTTCCTTATTTCTGCTGCTGCTGTTTGCTCCCCTCGTGTGCACCCCCACCCCAGCCTGTTCTTCCTCTTGTGTTTTTGCCCTCCTGGAGGCTCTGCCTGCTGTCTGTTCCCAGTCCTGGTTGTGTGGTGCTCAAAGATTGCAGAAATCAGCCCTCTCCTCGTTCCTCTGCTGCAGAATTCTCCAGGTTTGCTCTCTGAGGATGCAGGACTTTCCTTGCTGCCAGCTGGGCAAGGATTTAACCTCAGTGATTTTTCATTTTCTCTTTTCTCCCCACCTCAAGTTGCACCCACTCCTGGTGCTCGTGGCACCCTCTGAAAAACAAAATTAAAACAAGAATTTCTGCAGACCAGTGTTAGGGCAAGGAAGCCCTGAATAGAAACCAAAGGGTTGAGAGGATACCAGGAAACATTTCCTGCTCCCCTGCAGCAGCAGATGAATGAAGTGCTGATGGCTTAGCAGGGAGTGGATGAAAATTAAATTGGAAATGTCATGGCTCAGAGCCCTGCCCTCAGCTCCCCTGCCACCAGCAGCTTTGGGAAGCCCTTCAGGCTTTGGGAGCCTGGAGAAAAGTCCTCATTTCCTTGATCAGACTGCCCCTGGGTTCCTGTGGAGCCCAGGGGAGGGGTGGCTGGGCTGTCCTGGACCCCAGTACAGCAAAGGCTGCTCCTCTCGCAGCTAAAGCTCCTGTCTGGGCCTTTTCTCCTTTGCTGAGTGTCCTGGGGGGAAGTTTGAGCACCATCTTCAATCCCTCAATCACTGGGAGCACAAGGTCCTGCATCCTCCTGCACAGAGAGGACTTTAATGAGATATTTGGTGATCAAACAGGAAATCTGGGCTCTGTGGAGCTGCTGGCTCTCACCAGCCAAGCAGCAGCAGCAGCAAGTGGGGTCCCTTAAGGATCCCCCTGGTTTAGAGGCTGGGAAGGGCTCAGGGGAGGGAGGGACAGGCTGGTTTCTGCCCTGGCTGAGCAGGAGCTGCCCTGGCATGGAGCACCCCTGGGATGCTGTTCTGCTTTGCAGCCCCATGCATGTCTGAGCATGAGTCCTGCTCTGAGCTCCTGCTGACCACTTCTCTCTGCAGCTACTCACATTTTCACTCATTATAGGGTTGCTGATTCTGCTGGACTAAACTTTTCCCACTAAACCTCTTCCTCCTCTGTTTGACACACTAACCCAGTTTTCATTTTACAGCCCTGTGTCTGGATTGCATCCACCTGCTTGAGATAAATGAAAGAAACACTTATTTCTGGAGAGAAAACTATGCCTTACAGGGCTTGCACTGCTCCACCTGTTGGTTTTCAGCACTTAGGAGTGTTCTTTTCTTTGACAAGAAACGTTTCTCAAAGCTGAAATGAATTTAAACTATTGGGGGAGGAAGGAGTGAATCAGGAGTTAGAAATTAGATAATTCAAAGTGAAGAAAAGGAAGAAAAGTTTCAGCAGAGCAGGTAATTAATCATGGGAATGGCTGTGTGTAAAATACAGCAGCATCTCTGACATTTGAAATCAAGAATAAGCATCTTTTCAAAGGATGTTCCTATTAGTCTTGGTGCTCAATCACTGGGAAAAAAATGCAGGCTGTGTTAGAGAAAAGGTCAGATTGTGTAAGTGCAGTGTTCCCTCAGCACTTGAGGATCTCTGTGCTCATTCCTGATCATCTCTGAGACTGGGGAGCGGGGAAGGAGCGAGGAGATGCTGCTCTTGCTCTGTCCCTCTGCCACAGCACGGTGAGGATTCAGCCCAGCTGCTCGTGCAGGGCTCAGGGCACACCCAGAGCAGGGCCAGGGCTGCCCCTGCCTGCCCCTGGGAGCTGCTTTGGGGCTCTGGGTGACAGAGCCAGGCTTTTCCTGCTGTGATTAACCAGCACAGTTACTGCAGAGCAGCTCCTGCCACTCAGCTCCACAGCCAAAAGCAGGGATTCATGGTGCTGCTTGTCTTTTGGGATGGAGAAAAAAATATCATTGCTTGTTTAGCTGATGTGTTCAGTATGCCCAGGTGAGGATGGAGTTTCCCTGTTTATCTGTGCCTTAAACCACACTTGTGTCACCTTCCCATGTTCAGCACTGAGAAAGCAGTCCCAGGGTGGGATCCACGTCCAGGGGGTGTGGGAGCCCTGCACTGGGGATAAAGGCAGAGGAAAGGATTTGGAAAAGCAAAACAGGCTGGAAAAAAGGAGTTGTTGCCTCTTTACATCCGTCAGAGGAGTTGCTGTGCAGTTAAACACAAATGTGTGTGTCCCACACTCCTGGAGTGTGATTGGATGGATTCCCTTCTTGGAACAGTGCAACAGCATGGAATTCATCTTCAATCACAGTTCCTTGCAGTTTTCCCATTGGTATTTCACTAAAAAACTGTGCTCATATTCCTTTGAAAGGCAGGAGGGAGGGGAAAGGGCTTCACATTCCTTCTGAAGATGAACTTTTGAAGGATGTTGGGAGAGGAACCTTCCTGAGGCCACTCAGGAGTGCCTGTGCTGTCCACAAGGAGCTGGACACAAATCCAGGGGTGCAAATCTGCAATCAGACCTTCTGTGTTTGGCTTTTTTAGCAGAGCTGCAGGGTGGGACTGGGATCCTCCCTGGCATGGAGGAATTGAGGAGCTGGGTAGGAAAAGCAGTTTGGGAGCTGTGGGTTGCAGAGCTGGGGATGTAAATCAGGGTGTCCTGCAGAGGAAGGGACATTTCCATTTTCTGCTGGTGGCGGGGTTTAGCCTGGGACATGATGGCCTTTTTCTCTTAGAAATGGTTACTGCACAGGAGCAAATCCACAGGGGTTTCTCTGAATTTCTCTCCAGTGTCCCCTGGAGTTCCACAGTGCAGGTTGAGTGAGGGGATGTGCTCTGCGTTCTGTTCAGTGTTTCCACATTAGTTTAAGTGGTCCAGCAACTCTAAAACCCCTGAACAAATTCAGAGTGCAGACCTGGGTCTGTCTGAGAGGCACGAGGTCCTTTCCAGTGGTGCTCTGTACATCCATCCCACAGGAGCAGCCACAGAGCCCTTCCTGGTGTTTGCCGGGTGTTCCACAGCAGTTCTTACAGCAGAAGCAGCGAGGAATTGCTCATTGCTTGGGGATTTTCTTGGGGGAGGGGGGATCTCTTTCACTCTGACTCCATTCCAGCACACACAAAAATGGAAATTTGGTGTTTCAAATGCAAGAAGCACTTGGGTGTGGCAAATATTTACCTGAGACACACGGTATCCTCTGTGCCTGGGTCAGCTCATACCGACCAGACAGTATGAGGCTGATAAAGTATTGTTCTGATTTTTTACAAGCACTTTTTCCTTGATAATGTCATAATGCCTTTTTCTTTTTTTTTTTTCCTTTTTTTTCCCCACAAATAACCCTGAATGCCCCGTTGTTGCAGGGGAACCCAGTGCCCCCAAGCTGGAAGGTCACATAGGAGAAGATGGCAACTCCATCAAGGTGAACGTCATCAAGCAGGACGATGGTGGCTCCCCTATCAGGCACTACCTGATCAAGTACAAAGCTGTAAGTGTGGCACAGCCCAGGCTGGGAGCTTCTGAGCCTGCCTGGCTCTGGGAGGGGCTGCATTGAGGAGAGGAATCTCTGTCATTCAGCTGGTTTAAACTTGAAGTGCTGAGATGTGGAGGAGTGCTTTTGCAGGAGCAGAACTTGCAGCTTTTGCCTTCTGGAAATGGTTTAGTTAGGGCAGAATGACAGGAGGAGGTGAGGGTGTAGTCTTCCTCTGAAGATCCAGTGG
>VYZP01043548.1:954-26209 GCA_013400635.1 Hypocryptadius cinnamomeus
AGTTAGATGTAGTGAAGCAGTGTGATGGTGTCAAGATAAGACAAGGCAAGGCTGGCATGAATACTTTTAAAGCTGCGGGATACACTTACTGTTGCTTCCATGTAAATCACAGCAGCTCTGATAACAGTGCACATGTTTTGAACAATTTGCATTGGAGTAATATAACTGCAAATGCTGAGGAACACTCAGAACTGGTGTGGGTACTCAGAAGGAATTCTGTTGTATAAGAAGTTACATGATCATGAAGAAAGAAACTATTAATGGATTTATGATTTTGTCAAAGACTAGAGATTTGGAGTCAGATGCTGAAAGGTAGGTGTTCAGCACCTCACAAGGATTACAGCCAACAGTACCAGCAACTACTCACCAGGAAAGAGAGAGATTACAGATTTCTGGATTAACCCTTTGCAATCACCACTGGAATAGGCAAGCAGAGTTAGCCTACTGTTTGTAGTGATCCAACACCATGCAGTATGGTAATATTCCAGTTCAATGGGAGTTCGTGTGAAACAGGAAAGCAGGATTAAATTCATTTTCTTACATTCACACACAGATGGCTCTCTACTGGCTTCCTAACAATACCCATCAGGTTTTGATGAGACCCTGTCTCTCATGTATTTCATCACAGCATCATGGTGGACAGAACAGCCAGTGTGGTCAGGCAAAGGTTCTAAAGGCCACTGAGCCTTTAGAACTCCTTTAAATAAAAGTGAAGGACTGAAGAGACTATGGAATGGTGAGAAATAAGCCCTAGCATCTCCAACTGCCTCAGTTTGCAATCTGAAAGGAAGAACCTCTGTGGGTATGGCACTGCATGTTGTTTGACAGCTGTAATTATCACGGCTTTCCTCCCTGGGGCAGTCCCTGAGCACACTGCAGGCCTGCCTCATTCTTCTCCCTGCATCTCTGTTTAGGATTTCTGTAGATGTCAAGAGACTCATGCTAGTTACTTCTGTGTACTCCTGAAAATAAAGGGCCCCTTTATTGAGTGCTGTAGTGCTATATATTTTCCTGGCCTTAAAATCTTTTTTATTTTTCATTGAACTGTCCCTTATTAGAGCTAGGTAGGAAAAACGTTTCCCTGCAGAGTGAAAGATCTCACAATTTCAAGTGGTCTCGCTGCTGTTCTAATTCAGGATGCTACTAAGTCCTTTCAAATAGGGCCTGCTCTGAGCAGGCAATAGCCAGAGATTAAAACTCTCACTGGAGATGTTGAAGAACTGGGTAAAATATATTTCTATAAAGAAAAGACAGAATAAAATCTGTGTTAGTCCAGGATGAGCTCAGTATGCTGGAAGAGGGCGGGATGCTTTTGCTCATTTCCCTGGCTGAAGCAGTTTCACTACACACAAGCAATGACATGTCAGCCTGGGAAGAGACCTGGACTTCCATCTGCTCTTCTCAGCATGGTAATGTAATTCCTGGACTGCCAACTCAGGCTTTTTCACTCTCTTGCCTAATGAAAGCCTTGGCATCTATGCAAATTGGAGCATCTCCAACAGGAGAAGCTCTCATTTTGAAGCAGACTGCAGCCCAGAACCCACCCAGACTGTGAGGTGCTGACTTCCATGTCCCTGGGTCATCTTAAAGAGATTATAGTCCTACATGTGGTCTGCTGTTTTGAATCGGAATATCCAATCCAGAGAGTTCTGGCTGCCCTGAGACAGCAAATCAAAGTCTTTTACTTGGACTAGAAACTCATTGAACTTATAACCACCTTCCCTTTGAAAGTTCTGAGTTTGATGAATCAGTGTTTTCTGATTTGAGGATTGTATTTCAAAGACCTTCCAGCCATCTGTGTTCCCTGTCACCTTTATCTTCAGCAGGTTTCTCTACCTGTGAGTCTTAGCTTTTCTAAGAAATTTTTGTTAAGCTCATTCAAGGAAAATTATTTCTAGACTATTTCATCAGCCTTTCCATAGGATAAGCTCTGCCTTTGTTTTCACCATGCTTTTGGTCAACTTGTATTTATGCTCACCCAGGTGCAACCCTAGAGAGTTCTCTCTCTTCATCCCTCAACACTGGGAGGAAACAGATTGCTAAAATCCTTGACAGGAGTTGTACATATCTTACGTCTCACCAGCTGAGCAGTTGTACCTGAGGTATTAAGGTATTAAACTGCATGTCCCTTCCCATCTGATTGCAGATTGCATGCAGAGGCTAGGGACTATCATGGGCAGGTGAACAATGGCCCTGCCTCCTTGAAAACCACAAAGAGAATCCATAAGAGAATCAATCCGTAAGAGAATCAATCCAGAAAAAACCATAAGAGAATCAATCAACAAACCCTACAACAAACCCATCCACCTTTCCTTTATTTCCTCCCCTGACGTGGCAAAACTGGTATTTGAAAGTCTCCACTCCTCTCGTGCGTGTGTCAAAAAGAGAGAGGTCAGGAGCCCTGCTAGAGCTGGCAGAGCTCAACCCCATTCACCCCCTTCCTGCCCAGGCTCACTGTTGTTTTGATGCTCCAACTAAAGAAAATCTCTGCAGATTTTTTTTTGTCCTCAGAATGAAGCTTCCCACTGCTAGCCTTGGGAGACACAGAACATCCCGGCTGGGCAAGAGCTCTTTATGGATATTTCTAGTGCTCTGAGGGAGAAGGGGAAAAAAAACAAACTACAGCAAGTTTATGGTAATTGCTTTAATGAGGCAAAGCCCTTTAGAATGCAAACACGCTCAACAATACACAAAGAAACAATCAAAAAAAAGTGGTTTATACAGGCTGTTTTATAAGAAGGTAATAAAAGCAATTGTATGGCATACTCAGTTGCATAAACAGGCTCACCATGGAAGGTGTTTGTGTGAGAGCATGACTATGAATACTTAATTGCTTTCTTATTCTTATTTTCAGTACAAAATACTGCAATCAAAACTTAATCTGTGTCTTGATTTTTAAATAAAAATGTTATATTCCAGTTTCCATTGTTATAAATATAATGAAGCATGGTCTTTCTGTTAAACAGTATTTTAATTCTTGCTCTTTTTAAAGAGGTATAACAGTGATTAATGTCTATGTCCCTGGCAATATCAAAATGTTTTTCAAATGCAGGATCATTATTCCTCTTCATATGAAAGGCAGAAGACCAAAATATTTAAAAGGTCTTCATTAATGACCCAACTGGAAGTCATGGAAACCTTTGGTGAGATCTTTCTATGGCTGCTAATCCTGTTTGAACCAAGCCCCAAAAGCAATGCAGATTTCAGATCTATTTTCATTCACACATGTCTTCTGACAAACACAGTCAGTACAAAAGAAGAGTGTAAGGAAATATGAATTTGGGGACCTCAATAAGTTGCAAAATACAAAACTGAAAAATTGTCACCCAATTTCCCTTAACTCTCAGGAGAGTAAATTACTCAGACAAAAGACTTGTATGAATTGGAATACAATCTGGTGTGTCTGGAATGTTGTATTCTGCATCTGGTGATTTCTTTTTACTATGTAGTATGACATTTGTGCCTTAGTGACACCTAGACCAGAGTAATTTTCAAATACTTACGCATAAGAATTCATTTTTATTTTCTCTTGACTTTCTGCTTTAGGAAGAAATATAGAACTGTCAAAGACCTGTTGTGCATATAAACTGAGTGATAGACCTAAAAGCTTTAGGGAATAAGACTGTCTTATACAAGAACATGAATATTTGGATGAAAAAATTATATTCATTAATGGTTTGCACTGTAGAGGCTGAGCACATTGCTGAGAAATAACATACCAGAGTAATACCAGAAAGGCCAGAGTCACTCTCAATGAAAATGGATGTCTCTAGGAAGGAAGTGACAATTTCTGGTTTCAAACTAACAGCAAAGAATGAGTTTAAATTTGATATCTTAATTTACTTTTTTTTTTAATAATCTCCTCCTATAATATACAGAAAGAAGTAGCACTTTTTTTCAGTTCACTAGGCATATAAGAATTTCTATCCTTGAAATCGATGGACTCCCTGTTAATGCTACAGGGCATCTGCCAAATTGGAAATGTCATTTTTATTTTTACCTTTTTCATCATTACAGACAGCATAATGCTGTCAGGAATCAAGCAGGTACCATTAAGTGTTTCCCATTCACAATTTCATGATCATATTTTAATATGTTACATGACTGATGCCCAAAAACTGTTCACATTAAGAAAATTTAAAAACAAAAATTAAATTTAAAAAAAAAAAAAAAAAAGACAAGACAGAAGTTGTCAATATGTCCTATCCTAGGGAAAAGTAATATTAACAGTTTCCATCTCACTACAGTAGAACTACTGCCTAGGAGAACAAAGGAATCTTAACTAAATTGGTGAATACTTTAAACCACCTAAGAACTGCAAGAAGAATGTAGACTTTTCTATAACCAAACCCTGATGAACTTGCATGCCATATGGCAAAGCCAGCCTTTCCAGGCACTTATTGGCAAGGTGTCCAAGAACTCCCAAACGCTGACTGTTGACCTTTCAGCAATGTATCTTATCCTCTTGATAGATGTCAAAATCAAATTGTTTGCTGGTATCTATCCATCTTTGACGATTAAAGGCAAACAGCTTAATGATGGTACTCAAGACCAAACCTTTGCTCAGAAAGTGAAGGGTATCCAGGTTTGGATTACATATTACACAGAAAGATGTAGCACACTAATCTGAAATTTTTGGAAGGAATAGAAATCATGCTTTCCTTTTAGTATCTAATTCTTTGGGGATCAGAAAGCAAGTTTACATCCAGAAATCTAAACAAACAAGAGAATCTATAATACACTAGAGAAGTGGAATTGAAAAGACAAGTCATTCAGTCTGGTGAGGTAGATGGGTGTCTGGAATCATGCTAAATGTTGTCAGCCTTCAAGATCAAGGAGTCAAGCAAGGGCAGACAGAAAGTTAGCCACAAGGTAACATCTGCTTACAATGTGAAGAACAGCCAGGTATTAGCCATGAGGAACTTTCTAAAAAGATGTGTGGAATTAACCAGCCCCCAAAACTAATCAGAGAGGCTTGGTGAGATGCCACCATATTATTATCTGACTGATTCTAAACATATTGGCTCTAGGATCTGAAAGTAGACTTTATCAATGTATGTATTTTGTCACAGGGAGTTGTCAAAATTTTCCTCCTCAATCCCTTGACAGAGATGTCTCATTACAGAAATCAGGCTGCAGTGAAGGTAGTCATAGATAAACCATACTGCTCTTTTGACACTCTCCTGCTTTGGCTTCCCCTTTTCTAATAGGAAACTCTCTGCACTGGGAGCTCAGGTGGGTTCATCCTCCATCAGGATATCCATCTAAGCCACCTAATAATGGTCCATGACTACCTTGGAGAGGCCTCCATCTCCCCACCACCCTCACGGCAATGCCTCCAAGGCACCTCCCACACCACAGCAGCCTTCCCGTGTGCTGTGGAGACTGAGGACTGAGAGAAGTGCAAGTGACTGCCACGTGTGAGCACACTGAGCAGGCTACTGACTGCAGGCAGCAGCCCGCTGTGGTGCTGCATGTTCAGTAAAGGCCTCGAAATAGCAAGAATCAAAACAGAGATGCCAACAGACACAGCTTGGCTTGTTTTGCATTGCTGGTTGGTATGTTAGGTAGTAGATGAGATATCACTCTCTGGATGTGAACCTGCAGTCAGACCAGGTTGCCTGGTTTGGCTCTATGCAATGTAACACATTAATGACCATATCTCAGTCGCATCCAAGATCTCTCAGCCTCACTTACAGTCTGCACACTGATCAAACCCATAACAAGGGCTTTATAAAGCATTGTGATTCAAGTCTTTGGGAGGTGTAAATGAGTGCAGTAGCTATGGTCAAATCCCATTTCCAACAGCTCTTCCTCTTTACCTCTGTTTTTATCACACTTGCATTGGTAAAGTTGCTTACTGAAGTCAAAAAAAAAAAAAAAAAAAAAAAAAAAAAAAGGATTAAAAAAAAAGACTACACTCCAGCAAATGAGCTNTTTCCTTATAAGAAATATTGCCCAAGAGCAGTTTACATCATATGTTATCTGGAAGCTGTTCTGTGAAACATTGTAATAATTGCTTTTCCTGGACTGAGACACTTATTAGTAGCAGCTAAAGTTAACAGATTGGAAGATTGCCTGAAGATGATGGATGGGTTTTCTCAGATAGTAGATTTCTGGTCATTTTCCATGGCAGCTGTAAATTAAAAAATAATATAAAGTTAAGCAGTGTTAGGATAGAAGTCACAAATACTACACGACTACTGACTTGATCATTAATCATCCTAAATTAATGTTAAAGTGTTATTATGATGAGCCAAACTTTGCCCTGGGCTGTATGCAGAAGTTACTCATTGATTGCAAACGGGAAACAGCACATGTATGTGAACACTGAATTCAGCCAACTGCTTGTTTGGTTTGCTGGGGTTTTTTAATTACTGCTTGAGGGAGATGGAGATGTTTCTGTTTTAGGAATCCCCTTTCATAACAGTGATCTGGAAGAAAATTATCAAGAGCCATCCTCTGATGTGCAGTCAATACTCCAGGTTATTGCAACCATATCTCTATGTATTTTTAAAGCTGAAGACCATTAATTCCCTCTAGAATTCAGGAGTCATTTGATCTGTCTGATCACTTTTAAGGTTGCTGCAGTCAAAAAATAATTTATTTTTAAGCAGAATGAAGATTTTTGTCCACAACTGAAATTCCTTCTAAGCTAAACAACAATTTTCTGTAAACTTTGTCCTAATTTACCCTGGCATTTTTGATGAAGTCAAGTGTCTTCTTCAGATGATTAACTAGAGAGGAGGTGCCAGAGACACACATGTTGAAGAAACTCAGACCACAAGAATCAAATCTGATGCAAATGAAGAAGTCTTGCGCTCAGAGACACCAAAATGATTCCTTACCTCTGCAGAATCTGGAAGTCAGAAAACCTGTAATGGCCATGGCAAGGTCATGGAGATACACAGACCTTTGCCTTGTGAGCATCTAACTCCTCTTAGCCCCTTTTGCACCGTTATACTAATTGCTTAGGCACGTTTTTGTTATACATGCTGTTAGTATCAATGTATAGTAGCTACAGGACATTACTTAGTCTCATATTTAATGTCTTTCAGACTTTAGGCACAAGTGCTCCACAGTAGTTGCACTGAAAACAATTTAACTTGAATGCCAACCACAGAACACTGTTAGCTGCAGGTTTTCGCAGAGCGATTTACTTCTGTTTATCCACAGGGTTTGGTAATAAATACATATATTTTGGGGTCCAAGGTACATTAAACATACTCAATAGTCAGAGCTTGTAGAAGCTAATTTCTCTGTCATTGCATTATAGCTAAATTGGTTGCGCACGTCTCATTCAATTATGCAACTTGAAGAATACCAACAACACAGATTCCTGATTTCAATAGTTCATATGCTTGTTTTAGTGCTTACAATGGATCAGCTTTTAGCACGAGACACTAAAATCATCATGCTTTGAATTTCGGAGTCACAATTTCAAATGTAATACTGCCTTTGTGTTTGTGTCATTAATGGCTTTTCTCTTTCTGCTTTCTGGATATATACTATAATATTCAGCACAAAACAAAGTGAAGACTGGAAGGTAACTCACAATGGATATTTGCAGTTAAGCTTTTACACCATCAAATACTTTACTGATATCAGCTTGGTTAAGTAGTTATTCAACCAGTAAAAAAAACATGCTCAATAGCCAAATAAAGTATTTGCTGTTCAATCCTGACGGAGAGAAAGTGCCAGGTCAAGTCTATCAAGAGTCATCAATGGGACTCTTTACTGGTGGTTATTCTACATGGAAGGCACTCTGCTAGTACAGTAGTACAGAAGGAACAAGGAGAATATTCACAGGAATTGACATACTATTATGATTCTAGTATTTTATAACAGCAATAAAACATATCAAATGGATTAAAAGTTGTCTGACAGATCTCAAAAAAAATAGGCATCAGCTGGAATTTGCAGTTGAATGGATGTTCCCAATGTTCCTTTGAGTTCTGTGCAAGGCTTCATGTTCTTCAATAACTTCACCAATGGCCTTGTAAACATATCCCTAAATACAATCTCTGAATGACATGAGTTTGGCAGATGATGAAAACTGGGCAGTCAACAGAAACCAGGAATGGTAAAGGAAAGAACCACAAAGTTATTCAAACAAGAATTCCTTGCAGTAAACAAAAATCAAACTAAAAAATAAGTAATTCCATGTTGATTTTATCAGGAGGAAGATGGGAAGATGTTAGCTGTTCACAGGAGAGATTCACAGCAGGGAAATACCAAGTTAAAAAGCACTCTTCCATCTAGCAGAAGCACCAAGGGCTGGAAACTTAAGCCAGACAGACTGAAAGTAAGGTGCCTTTCTAAGAATAAAGGTGATTATGAGTTGGAGAAAAAAATACCAGATACATTTTATGAGCTCTTAAGGCCAAGAGGAATATTGCTTTAGCCAAAACTAGATTTCTTTTTTTTTTAATATAAGAAGAGATAGTGGATATAGTGGAGATAGTGGAGATAGTGGAGATATAAGCAAATTTATCATATTTTATGAGTATAAACATATGCAAATTTAACCAGAGCCAACATTTTCCTCATCCGCTTGTGATATGTCTCATTAAGAAAACTACCTTTTAAGAACTGTCTTGTAAAGAGATGGGTTATCATTGTTTAATTTTAAGATATATTATGAAATAAAAAGCTTATCAAACATTTTAGTACAGTTTAGAAAGTTTAGCACAGTGTAAAATACAACTTGTCTTACAACATTGCAAATTTCTGGAGACAGCAGCCTTTATTTTTTAGATACAAACCTGAAGCAAAATAGAGTGAAGAAATGGCTTTCATCTCAGTTTCACAAATCTTAATAGATTAATCAGGAAAATATGGCCACCATTTAGGCTTCAAAATACATGTGTGCCCCGGTACTATTTTTAAAATAATTAGGATCATAATATATCTTCAGATACTTTCTGCTTCTATCAAATACCAATTAATAGCTGTTAGCATCCTTCCTTCTTCCATTTTGTAACATGTTATATCTTCCAGAAACTTGCTAGGCCAGTGGCATTAACGAAAACAGAGAGTAAATCCATTCAAAACAATGTGAGTAAAAGCAGAATCTGTCTGTTTGCTTTTGCATGGTTAGAACAAAAAGTTCCATTGCTGCTTTTACAGCTAACGAGCATTTTATAATGAGCTCTGAAATTTTTGGGAAATTCGGATTACAATGTTGGTTTAACATCAGACAATCCATTGTTTAGATGTAGGATCACTCTGATGTCTGGTCTCTGAAAACTTTAGTTTTCCTTTTGATATTAAAAAGACCACTGAAATAATCCACAAAGAGCTCGGGCCTCAGGAAAGAAGTCTGAAAAACAAACACTGTTAAAGATCGGTAAGACCCGATTATGTGGCTGACAATTACATGTGATAACAATTAAAATTATCTGATTCCAACCACATGGCATCTTCATACAGCAGATCTCCAAGTAAATAACATGTCACATAATAGGTTTTGATTGATGTTGTCAGCAGCCTTTTGAATGTTACAGATATCTTCCCATCAATGCCTTAGAAACCAGTGGAGACTGCTGACCTCAGCCTAACCTGTAATTATTTTCATGTACCTAAATACTCTAGTCCTAACTGCTTGGTAACCTAAAATGCTTCTTTTACTAGATAGATACTTGTACATGGTGTCCATCTCCCTCCTTCCAGTTGTAAATAACTTCACTAATATATGCATTTGTGGTTTTAATGAAAACCCTAAATGCTTTCTGAGAGGCCTTTCAGTTACCTGCCAGTACAGATATGGGAACATACATCTGATTGCAAGCCAGCTGAAGCACTCCAAACAATTTCTGTAGTCCATGGCTTGGCTGGCATAGGGGACCTAACCAGGGAGAACACGGAGCTGCCAAGGAGCTGCCACTGAGCAGCATGAGGTTACTTTGCTGCCAACTTTAATTTGTGTTAAAAAAAATAGGGATGAGTTAATGATTGCTAAACCAACAAATCATCCTCCTATTGGAGGAGCCCCAGAGGACATCCTGTCTCCAGCGGTGATGTACCCAGTAAGAAAACACATTGTCACATTGCCTAGATGGGCATACAAAAAGCAGAGGGGATCAGAGCAGGAATTTGGAGTATTTTCATGGTGCCAAGCCTCCACACATGCTCTTGGCATAGCCTCATGCTCCTTATTTTCCTCTAGACCAGCCCAAGCGCTACTCTTCAGATGTGTGATGCAAGTTTTATTGTTTCCTTCTGTATACTGTTAAGTGGGAAGTGAAACAAAATGTCTTAAAAATGAATTGAGGAATAATACCATACATTTGTTAGAAGGACAGTTTTTGCTACCATTGTTGTTTTTAAAAAACAACTTTTTCTACTTTGGCATCTAAATCAGGATTTCAACATCACAGATGGAAAAGCAGCTGTCTTTTCTAACCAGGGCTGTCACAAACACAGCTCTCCCACTGTAGGATATAGTCAGCAACTTGCTGAGAATGAAGCTTTAGTTGAGATATTGCAACTGTTTAGAAGGTGTTGCTGAAGGTGAGCAAGAACCTCATGAGTAACTCGTATCAGTTTCACTTGTCTGACAGTGCATGTTATCTAGCCACAATGCAAGGTCCTGCCTGTGATATAAATATATTGGGTTTTTAACCAATATGATGTAATTTTCCCCATTCTTTATACCAGATAACACTAATGAGAAAGAAAAATATGAAGCAACAATACTCATGAGCAGACAACGCAACTCAGCAGTCATACTTGACCTAAGTCTTAAACATGTTTCTGTCCTGAGTAACAGTTCTACAGGTCAGGCACAGCTTTCTCTAAATGGCCTTCCCAGTAAGCAACAGTCATTTGACTGCACCATGGATGCCATGTTAATGTAAAGGAAATATATCTGGTTTCCAATAATAAAAAGAGAACAATTATCTACATGGTCCATGCTAAATTAGAATCACATACTTCTTCACTGCAAGGAAAATTACATTTGCTGTAGGTGTGCACCAGAACTGTTAGCACCACGGGAGAGCAGGTTCCCAGAACAGCGAAGCACCTGCTCATTGAAGTACACCAAAATTATGTATGAAAACTCTCCATATTCACACACCTCTAAACCTTCAACACTAATTAGACAACCACATTCCTTGTCCTGAAATCCAGAGGATGCTCCAAAAAAATCAAGTCACGTGATACTTAGACTTTACAGAGAAAAGATCTCAATGTTGTGCAAGAATGCATCAGACAAAATGGTCAAATCATTAAAGAACCATTGATAGAGCGATGAATAGAGTACATAAACAAGCCAAACTGTACAAAACCAGATGTAGCCATGCATCTGTATTGATGTAGCCATAGTCATTTTCTCTGAAGAACAGCATGACAGAGGTAGTTCATCTGGTATGTGTTTTCCACCCCTGATGTTCAAGACTGTACACTCAGAAGCTACTTTAAAAGTGTAACATTTGTGCAGCTGAAGCATGAGCAGAGGTGATTAGCATGGGAGCAGGGCCTCTCATTTTCTTCATGCAGAGAATAATACAAAGGGACTTTGATCTTTAGGGAGATCTCTACCACAGAGCAAACTAATAATGATGTTAACACAACAGTAATAATAGGTACAGATAGCAATGCTGAACCTTAAACATGTATCCATTATAAACACATAAATATTCAGTTGTCTACTGTAAGAGCACAGGTCATATACTCTCTAGCTTCATTTCCCTCCTACACATCCAAAAGTAGGCAGAAACATATTGAAATATATTTATTTGTTGGTAAACAGTATCTTTTCAAATTGGCATGGCAGAAATCTGGAGAATCAAGCTGCTAATGGGAATCTGAGAGTGTATATAATGTTAGAACCAAACAGTACATTTGAGCTGTAGACAAATCTCCAGAAATAACCAAAACAGCAGAGACTTTATTTTAAAGCTGTACAGGACAGGTTTTGAAAAAGTTAACATCTACCTACAAATCAGCTGGGGGGCTCAGATTATTATTCTATTGATTCTATATATTACTTTCTGGTTTTGTATGAGGTTTTTTATTTGTTTGGGTTTTTTCATGTTTGGGGGGGGTTGATTTGTCTGGTTGGTATTTGTTTTCTTGTTGATTTTTTGCAATAAAGGATAAATTACCAACCTATAGCCTCCAGGCCATCTTCTAAAGGCCAGAATAGCTTATCCAACCAACAGATATATTTTGCTGCCTTGTCCTTTACTGAGGCCTTCAGTCAGAGGCAAAAGATTAATTGCAAGCTGTTAAATTGACTAAAAAGTGGTCAGAAGCTTGGTCTTAGCATTGCTTTTGCCCAAGGCTCTCTGGCCTCTATACCATTACAAACCAGGAATTACATCCATCCTACCTGGGCACATCCCCACCAGATGATGAACGGGTGATGTGAAAAGCCCTGTGACAAAAGTGTGAGTGAACCTCAGCCTTGTTACAGGCACTACTTGAGCTCATCATCCATTACCAAAATAAGCATTTTCTGAAGAAAGGACTTGCATTTTAATTTTCTAATGGATATGCCTCTCATTGAATTAGAGGTTACAGCATATATTTCTTCCTTAAAAATGACACAATCTTCCAAACCAAAAGGCTGAGATTGATACAAGGAATGTGGACTATATATTTATGGAGTAAACACAGTTATTTTTTGTTGCCAGATCTAATGTACCAGAACAAGGCTTTGGATATACATATCAACAGTCTAGCATTTTCTTGAAGTTGTGCGTAGTGCTTTTCTGTCACAAGGTTTCATCCATGGCATCCATATTTCAGATGCATGCAGAAAAAGAGCATCCCTGCCTTGGGAAATAACATGCCAAGAACAGAAGGGCTAAAAAAGACCCAGGAAGTAGAACACTCAGAAGGTCATCAACAGTGCCATTTTCTGCAGGCATCATAGCAAGAGACGAGGTAGATTGAATGTGGAGAAGGTAGTGGCCTGGTGAAGGAATTCAGGGACACTGAATAATACCAGTGGGGCTGCATAGAAGAAGCCAAGTATCTATTATTTTCTGCTAAAAGGGAATCAGTTGAATTCCAAAGTGACTGAAAAAGATGAGCTAGTGCTTCAGAGAGGGGTTGAAAAGAGGGCGGTGGGGCTGTCTGCATAGTTTTGTTTGGCATGGTTTCATTGTTCACAAAAATAAGAGGAAAAAACAATATTCCAAAACTCTTTCTGGGCAGTTAATAATTATTTTTCTCCCTTGGATTACAACACGCATAAATATCAACAATCCTTTTGGCTATGTTGGCCTGGAGCCCTGCTCAGACTTTCCATGTGGAGTTCCTGAGGAGCTGTCCCACTTGATGCATGTTGAAAGCCTCTCCCCTTAGAAATGCATTTGGGCTGGTGCCTTGAAGGGACATTTGAAACCTGCCTATGCTGCTTTGCTTTTCTTTCCTGTTCTTGTTGTCAGGCTCATCATGCTGAGTCATATCTGCATCTAGATCATAATGATTATCCTGAAATGTCAGCAGCTGCTCTTTTCACCCCCATATGGTGCCAGATTTAGGATGAGGTTTCCCTAATGCATAAACAATGACTATAATTGTGGTTTTTGACAACCAAGGTATCGCAGAGATGTTATTCTGTTGTAAAAAACCTGCATTTCCACAGTGGTAATGAAGGGGTGGGTCATAATGACCCATATGTTTCTTTGTATTTCTCTCCAAAGAAAGCCTATGACATAAGTGAATCCCTGTCAGCATGGCTTTCGGCCATCAGATGTTGTTTGACACGGGAAACATCTAAAACCTTTAACAGCTAATAGCTTCCTAACTGTAAGAGCATTATTTTCCTAATTCCAGAGATGACTGTTTGATAGACAAAAAACTGGCTTTAACCTCTATTCTCTTAATTCAGATGTAATTTCTTTGCAGTCTGCAGATAGTCTTATCCCTTAGTGTTGCTTAAAGTTACAAGCTCTCTTTAAAAAGCCAGCTAAAAGAAAAGCTGAGGTATCAGAGAAATAAAAAAGAGAACAAACAAACAAACACCCTAGCAGAACTTGACAAAAGAAATTATGAAAACAAAGCTCTATCTCTTCTTTCATTTATGGATGTACATCAAAAGTATTTCCACTATTATCTGTGGAGATAGACAACAGTAGAACTGTCAGTGAGAGGGGAATTTAGTCCCAGCACGTCCATTCTGTATTTTAGTGCCAAATAAAGCAATACAGAGATAAATGAAAGATAAGCAAGTATAAAATCCTGTGAGGGCAAAGACAGGGTGAACATGATGTACTATTGTTCAAGACTGGGAGAAGAGGCATTGAAGCTGATGGAAGTAACCACCACCCTTCATCTGAGATAACAGAGCCAAGTAGTTCTTTGATGAGGTAATACAGGTTTCTGAGACAAGGCAAAAGTACACCCTAAATCTTGAATAATGTAGGCAGATGGTACTGATGGGTATTGCTTTGGGTAAGGGTGTATTTTTGTGTATGCATGTACAAGAAAACAAGGTAGCTGAAACAGAAAGAGAAATAAGCTCTAAACAGAGCAGCTAAAAGGAAACTATCCGGGCATAAAGCCTAAAGGGAGAACTTACTGGGAATACTGAACACAAAAAAAAATTGTGATGCTGTAAGCAAAGATACTGTCTTTGGTGGTTTTGATTGCATCTGCAGGCAGAGAAAGGGAAGCTGGCATGTTCTTTGTAAACAGGTAGAACTGAAGCCAAGAAAGGGCCCGACTCCATCAATGGTTCAGCATCCTAACCAGAACAAGCTCTGATGTGTGACCATCTGTGTCAAAGGAAGAAATATTATAGATAACAAAGCAGACTAAAGGAAAGACTACAGACAAACCTATGGTATCCTGAAAAAGCTAAGGATCTTATAATGAACTAAATCTTCTTGTAATGAATCAAAAGTCATGTGTACAGAAATTATTGCAAATACAAAATGCTTTACCAGATAGAAACACTGGCATTCAGTTTTTAACTAAAAGAACTTCCCTCAAAGCTTAAATGAGCCCTCAAAAACTAGACCGAGAAGGTGCTATTGTTCTGCAGGCTGAGAGGTTCAGATTCAGTGAGACAAAAGTGGGAGGCAAGACCCAGGGCAGTGTTCCTCTGTGAGAACAAAGTCCCTCCAGGCTCACTGTATAGGTGCTTTGGCCTCATACTCAAAGCTGGCTTAGACAGCTGAGCCCTAATTAGGTGCTTAAGGTCCCATCCACTCCTTCCCCTGAAATAATCAATGAGACCAGATGTCATGTACCAAATGGTACATCAAATGCCACAGAGGGGTCTACCATTTTGCTGTTTTCAACCTTGCCTGCACAAGCCTTCCTGCTGAACCTGAGGAGATGAAAATCAATTCTGAGAGATGAACACAGAAATTACCTCTGCAGTAACCTGAAGTGTACCTGCTCTGTTCTTCCATGCCACCAAGCAGTACATATCACCCTCCTAAAGAGCAGCTAATTTGGATCTCTAGCACTAAAACCATACTGCACTTCCACAGCTGTAACTGAGAAACAAAATTGGTCTGATTGGAAGCTATTCTGATCCTTCACGAACTAGGCATAGAACAAAATTTTTAGGATGGCAAACATCCAGTCACAGTTGAAATTTTTATACATCTTTACTTTCCCTCTGGGCATTATTTCATCCACTTGGATGATACCTGTCTACTTAGATTTAGCTAAGAATTTGGCATCTAGGATAAAGCAATTGTCTATGCCTTCTTTTTAGTTATGGAGGTAGATGTTCACTTCCAGAAACATATCACCATACCCTAACAGAGAATTTAAAGTTAGATATACCTGAAAAATAGTAGAAGATGTCTATTTCCATTGACTGAAGTGGAAACCTAGACAGCTAGTCAGTCTGGACACACTACTTTGGGACAGTAGCAGACAAGGCCTACACAAGATTTTGTGTACTGGGCCATGATATACCTCAAACTCTTTCTCAAGGGTATCTGTGGTTACTTGTGTAACCTTTCTTGGGTGTGTCAAAAAAGACACTGTCAAATGGAGTAAGCTCATGAGAATAGGAGATCCAACAAGAGCTCTCAGAGAAGAGAGGCTGCTTGGGTGGGTATGAGGAACAAACCTCACATGGCTTCTTTGCATGAAGGAGCACTACCTGTCATTCAGTATTCCTCTCTTATAAAAAGTTGTGTGTGGTGGGAAGAAACAAGAGCACTTGGGTTGTCTCAAAAGGTGTTCAGGTTAGACTTCAGAGCCACAGTTGTCTGAATGAGGACTAGTAAGAGATGAGAGCGTTTTGATCTGTCTGCCACTCTGTAAGGGATAATAGGCAGTTGTTTTATTATTCCTTCAGTGTAATGTACAAGGATGATTTGTAATGAGGCAGAATCTAGGATAAATAGCTCTTGCTACAATACTTTGCCTTCAGATATCTCAAGAGCTAATCTGCGGTGGGTATGCTTGCTGTAAATCAGAGGCTATGTCTTTGCATTTGGAAGTCGCTATTATTATGTTAAAGGGTGTATCCTTTCATAGTTCAAGTATGGCATTTGGAAAGAAGTAATTTCACCTCAGAGTGGAAGCTTCCCTGGGGCACAGATCTTCAACAGTGAAATTTTGTGTGTGTACTTTGACAAACGCATGCCCGGTGGGCATGTGCCAAATTATGCCTTTGAAGCCATGGAAGCCTTGCTGTGGGAACCTAGAACTTTGAAGAATTTCTCAAGGGAGAGGAAGCAAAGCCAGCTGGACTCATTTTCTATAGACAGAAATTTAATTGCTAGCTAGCAGCTACTGCATTAGAAGAGAAATCATCTCAGAGACCTGGAACATGTTGGTGTGAACCCTTGTTAGAGGAGTTGGGAGACAGCTTGACTATGACCCATCCAGATCCCTCTCTTTGCACATTCTTTTAAACTTTAGTATTTACTGTCATAGTAAAATGTAATTATTAAATCATAATTATAAGAACCAACACATCATCGTCACTACTCAGCACCTAAGAACAAACTGTAAATACTCTGCTTTTGACTGCAAACCAGCTGAACAAAGAACAATTTCTTTGAAAGTAGTACATATCAATTCAGCAGACTTACAGACATGAAATTAACTTGATACAATAAAATTTATGTACAGCCTTTTCTGCAAGAAGTGGTTTATTTTCACAACCCAGTGACTTCATCTTTCTTATTCTCTGAGACATAACCTTGCAGCTCCTGAGGAGCAGGTTCCTCTTTGTGGTAGCAGATACCTGTCCTCTGTGAGCTCTTTTTTGACTTCATGCTTCTTCAGTGCTCTTAAGTAGGTCTTATGTCATCCTTAACTCACACAAATGCACATTATTTTTCCTGACCAACAAAAGACAAAACTGCTGTAAATTACTGCCCCAAGAATGGGAAGAGAGTGTGTGTGTGTGTGTGTGTGTGTGTGTGTGTGTGTAGTGTAGTGTAAAATGGTAATTCACATGTTGCTGTACTATTATTAAGATAATGTTTCTCTACCAAAATAATTATAAAAATCTTACTGAGGGAAATTGCCTAGTGAAAGGAGGCTCAGGATATACTTTTATCACTACTCTGAGGTTAGAGCTAATTGGCAGACAACAAAGCCTATGAATTCAGAGGTTGATTGTTGCCTTCTGTTTTTCTCCACTGACAGGTGAGCACACCTCTCCCTCCGTTAGTCTTGTGATTTATTTGTACTTGTATGCAGACCTCTGATAAGAACAGTCCATCACTACGTTGGACTCTGTACCAACATGGAGTGTGAACATTTCCACAATGCAATTTACAATCTGGACAGAGAAAGAAGAGGGAGGTAAAACCTCCTCCCTTTTTACATGAGGAACAAATACTATGATTCATAGAGACGTTTAGGTGCTTTGCTGATTGGGATCTGATTGGTCAGACTCACAACGACTTTGAAATATCTTCAAGCACCAGTTGATCTGCTGGCTCCATGCACATCCTCTTACTCCACAGTAATGGCAAAGTAACCAGACCTGTTTCACTACAGGTTAAATCAGCACTGACACTCTATGCCCAACATTGCTACCAAAAGACCTATATTCCTCCAGTGACATGCACTGGGGAACTGGTGAAGATTAAAAACAATCCAGAAAGAAAGAAAAGCAAAACAAAACAAAAACCTCACAAATTTTAAACCAGATTAGTTGCCTTCTCAGGGATACGATCTCATGGCAGCAGAGCTGGTTGCACTGATTTAATTATTTGTTCATATAACTACACTTTGGGTCACATCAGCCCGTTTGCTCTGGGTGAAAGTGCACACAAGGACAGTCACTGCTGTTCAACTGAGACACAATAGCTTGTTAAATTGTTATAAACTGATCATAAGTCTGAGTCCCAAATGTCTTACCCGAGGTCACCCAGCAGTTTGAGACACACCCAGCAACAGAACATCCCCAGAGTCCAGCCTAGTGTCAAATACAATGGCACTTTTCCTCTCTAATTGCAACCAATTGTCACTGTCTTCTGGTGGGCGTAACCAGGAGAAAATGGACATAGGAATGAACTAGCACTGTCCAGTGAGCCCTTCCAGTTTCAGCTGAAGCATGCTGGCAAGACTTCGTCAGGAAAACTCCATGGTTTCACCAGGTCTTGTTTCTCCATAGGCAACAAGTGATTAGATAGAGTAACTCAGAGAAAAATTCTTGTGGTATGTGTAGGTGTTGTGCTGGACAATATGTTTCAGGGACAGTGGGCATCATCTGCAGAAACAAAAAGCATTTTTGACCCTAAGAAAGCTTGTTCAATTCAATGCCTTCCTTTCCTGTGCACCAGAGCAGTGGAGTGCTATGGTTAGTGCTACTCTGCGCAATACATGAGCACTATATTGATCTGAAGAGCAACTAGCATGGAACATGTAAAAATGAAATAGTGGGGCAGAGGGACCCAGTGCTGGAGGAACACTGTTTTCTACAAGGCATATAAACCCTAATTAATAGACAAAGAGCTCTATTCTTCACCTCTGTTTAACTCCTCCCCTCCTGCTTCTCTTCCCTTTAAGAATAGTCCTTTTCCCCCTCCATTCACAGTAGTATATGCAGGACCTGATGGAAGCCCACACAAACAAATGGCAACACTCCATTGACTTCAATGGGCTCTGTAACAAGCAGAGACATCAGAAAACAAGTGATTATTTTTTTCCTTTCCAAATGATATGGCCCTCCCCTTCCCCCCAGAAAAACAATCCATGTAGTAATCATAAGTGCTTTATATTGTGCAGTGCAGTGGGCATAATTAATCCAACACCCTAAACACTCTAAACCACTAGTAGCAGTTAGTCTCTCTAATGCTTGAAAAATTATTTTAAATAGACTTCATAGCTACAGAATAGGATTTTTTTAGATAGTAAGTACCTAGAGTCCAATATCAGCAGTTGTTAGCAGCGTGTCTGAGCTGACATTAAAAAGGACAGTCAATTCAAACATATAGAAGAATAGGGCCCAAATCAGCATTTGTTGAACAGTCAAAATCATTTTGATATCCATGAGCTCTCAAAGCTGTAAATGTAGGATCACCTCTGCTGTTGTTCTTTGGCCAATTATCTAGACATGATCTTGATTAATTACTCACCTGGCTGTCTGGATTCAAGCAGACAAATCTCCATCTATTTTCCCTACTCTACAACCAAACACAAAAAAAAACAAATCCTCCCCCTCTTCCTCTTGATTCACTGAACTGAGGACTTTACTGTTAAGAGCAAAAATCCCAGGTATATTTTAAAAGTTCTTTTTTTTTTTTTTGCTGCCTGCAAGTTCATCTGCTTAACAAAGGGCTATGATACTGGGCGGTGGGGAGGGGAGGAAATGCATTGCTAATTTAGTGTCCTAGCATGCTCTGGATATCTGCAATACCTTTGTTCTGAAAAGCTGTTTATTTTTTTGGCAACACTTGGACAGAAATGTTTCAACTGTACTGAAGTTTAGGTCATATGCAAATGCTCATATTCAAAATGGTGTGTGCAACACCATCTTTCTAATCCTACCACTAAAATATGATTTGTGGCTGTTCTTCAGAACGTCTGCCTGATTAAACATCCTTGGAAAAAAGTGCATGGGATTGTAATAAAGAATCATAAAAACGTTTCTTTTAATCAGTAATTAAGTAGCAATTAAGCATAATTATTACAATTTGTATCTAATTTATAATATCGGTAGAATGAACAGATGTAATTCATCCTCCAGTAGTCAACAGTGCTTGGCTTGAGCAAAGCCAGCTCCCTTCACATTTGCAACACAAAAAGGACACTATGGATGGTGAGCAAATGTGTCTTCCCCAGGGGTGGGAACATTCAGCAGTGGGGTAGGAACTGCTCAGTCATCTGAAAGCCTGTGAAAATACCCATGCAGACAGCATAAGCTTTTCCTACTGTCTTCAGTAGATGATAAAAATCTTCAGGTTTTTAACCTCATAAGGAGCCCTCACTTTTGTGTAGCTAGTACAGTAACTGTTCAGTGCCACAACCAACCATTGCAAAACATAACCATAGGAGTGCTTCTTTTTTATATTAAATATTATTAAAATTGGTTAAGTTTTTTCCATGTGGTGGCTGGGGGAAGTTCTTCACTAGCAGCCTACGAAAAGTTACACAGTTTACTGAGTAACTCAGAGAGAGAAAAAAAAAAGTTTTCATTACAAACTCTAGGTTAATTTCCCTTAACTCCACAGTTTTTAAATGCTTAAGAAACATGTGTGAGATCTTGGATTGTCTGGAAGCAGCCAATATGACTGCTTTCTGCCATGGATGCTTTCAAATAAAACTGCTCTGAATTTTTGTTTGTTGTCTGACCTTGCTTAAGGTTCATCTGAGACATACATGACTTGATGGTAAAACATCAGTCTTCACATGTAGCTGATTACCACGGAGCTGTGTTTGGAAAGTTACATGATTGGGGGGCCAATAAAGCAACTTAGAGAGCACTCTGGAATCACTCAGTACAGAACACAGATACATTTATAGCCCAGAAACTTTACCATTTGCATAACAGTACCAAATTCACACAACAGGCCTCTGCCAAGGTAACCTTCTGAATCTGCTTCAACATAATTTTTTTAAAAATTAAACATGTATATTTGATGGACCTGGAATGTTCTTCAAGCTCAAAAGTCTGAATGTATGTGCCCTGTCCTTACTTTGATGCCATACCTGGCTAAGAGTTGATCCCCTAAGCACGTCTGCTGCTTGGAGAAGATTCCCCAAGGAAAGTGCAAAGAAGCCCAGAAGGAGCTGAAATAAACTAGTATACTGGTATTGAATCTGACCAGCCTGAATGTAGAACTATTCAGTATTTGAAAATGCAAAAGAACTTGTTGAGAAAGTAAAATCTAGTTTGCTCAAGCCAGTGTAACTTTGGACAACAAAATCAGGTCTGTGGTTTTCTCAGTGACAAAAGTCTCACAAAGTTTGTGGATCTGCAAACTAAAGATTTCATGCATTCCTAAGCCCTTAATTAACAATATAAGTCCGTTTAAAAAATTCTTATATAGCAAAAACTTTACGGTTTTAAACTGAAGTTAATGGTTTACTGATGGAATGTACCATTAAGGCCTAGCCATTTGAAAGTGGTAATAAGGAGACAGATGCATATTCAAATGTTTATCTCTTTAATGTTCCAAAACCTAATCTCTTAAATGAGTGTAGTCAGAAAAGTGGCATTCTAATTCTCTTTTGGGGAAGAGAAGGCGCCAGAGATCGAGTGATAACTGGGCTATGAGTTAAAGCCATTCTCATGAAACTGTGGCAGTGTTTGAACCCAAATTGGAGAGGTTTTTTTAGGTACTGTGTCTGCTAGAATTCAAAGACAAACTTCTGCTTTCAGGGCATAAAACCAAACTATGGACAGCCTTCATTAAAAAAAAAAAAAAAAAGCCAAACAAAACAACAAAAAGCCGACTTTATAAAAATGTCAGACTTGCTGGTTTTGCTTTGATTTACACTAAGATCTTTCTCACACACCTATACCTCTATGCCAAAAGAACAATAAGGTTGTGAAGTTAGTCACTCAAAAGGTAGAAAGTGCCAGACATGAGGTTACATATGCAACCCAAATTCAGTTCCTTAGGTGAACTCATGATTAGACGTGCTTTAATCACATGGCCACACACATTTTTTTCCACAAGACAAAGACAGTGTAAGCCTGACGACTTGGAGGAGCAAAGTGCAGTATTATGCACTGTGTTGGATGGTTATGACAAAACAACATTAATAGGTCTGTAGGGCAAGTAATGGGCTGAGAGACCCAGCCCTGCCCAGGGCACAGGAGGTGGGAGGCTGTGAAATGCCCTGCTGCCATATCAGCATCTCCCTCCTCCATGCCAGCAAGCCCCTGCAGATACATGTGAGGAGCAATGGAGGTAGCAGACTGGGCCTGCAGCAACATGGCCAGCTGCACACCACCAAGGAAATTACTGTGGAAAGGGGCAGGCTGCAGCCAAGGTTCACTAGTCTATGACCCATTTTGTTTCCTGTGACAATCTGGTTCACATTACAAGTACATAACTGGCAAAGTTGTGGTGGATTTTGGTGGGGTTTTTGTGGCTTGTTTTTGTTTTTTGGTTTTGGGGGGGGGGGCTGTTTGTGTTGTTTTTTGTTGGTTGTTTTGGGATTTTTTTTTTTTTTGTGGTTCTAGCATTTCCTGGCAGTTCCATGGATTTTGCCATCTCTTGTCTACATATTTCTTTGTTCAGCCTTGTGCCTTTGAAACTTTACACCCAGCTCTAGTTATCTTTGCTTTTTTAGTACTCAAAAATGGTCACTAAGCAAGCATGGACTCATGTAGGCCTGAACTTTTCCTAAATAAAAGACCTACAAATAATTGTTACAACTAATCACCTGCTGTCTGAAAATGCACTGTCACCCTCTGAACCGCAGTGGTTATTACAGATATTTGGGTTGACACCCACAATCACTTCAACGTGCAGGCACTGACTTCCTCGAGCCCAGGTCCCCGCATTAAGGATGGCAGGAGNGGTTCCGCCGCCTGCCCGGCGCCAGCCCCGCGGGGCCCGGGAAGTCCCCCCAGGTGCGCCGCTCCCGAGGCCCCGTGGCCGCTCCCGCCCGGCCCCAGCAACTCGGCCGCGCCCGGCTCCCGGCGAGGGACGCGGGGAAGGGAGGCCGTGGATCCCCCGAGGGCCGCCCGCTCGGCTCGCTGCTCCCTCCCCGCGGTGCCCTCGCCCCCGGAACGGGCTGGGGCAGGAGCGGAGCGGGGCCTGCAGCCCAGGGGTCCCACCGCAGAGCCCTGCATCGCCCCGCCGCACGGGGGCACGGCGCTGCCGGGCGGCTGCCGGGGCCGCTGCCCCGGGCAGGGGGGAGAGCTGGGCACGGCTGGTGCCTCGGATCCCCATGTTTAGCCTAATCTAATAGCAGCAGTGATGAGAGTTTATTATTATTTGCGCGCTGAACTTTTCAGCTGAAGGGAGATTTAAAAATCAATAGTAAAGTCACATGCCTGACTGGTTGGACACTTAGGGAAAAGCTGTTGGCCAAGGCCAATAAATCAATCCTCCTTTTTCAGTCCTGTTTCTTTTCTACTTCCAGAATTTTCTTCCTTGCAGAAGGGAGCCCACATCTAACAAGATGCCACTTTGAAATACATCATGTTTGAAGCCAACATGCTAATTATAGATTAACAGGAGGTGAAACTCTGTTGAAGTGACATAGTGAAAAAACCCAAGGTGATCAAATATACTATGTCATCAAACATATTATGCTCGCTTAAAATCCTGTGTTTAAGGGTAGGCTGCATAATCCTCTCAACCCCATGACTCACTGGCACGGGCTTTTACTCAGAGAAGTGAAGTTAGAATTCATTTAAAGTTATTTTGTGGTAACCGGGCTCTCAGACCTCTGAGAGTTTTTACAGCCCCAGTCAAGGTATGTCCAATATTTCCAGCCTGACACATCAGCAGCTTACAGACTGAACAAGTAAATGAAATGGAAGTGTTTAACAGGCTTCACACGTTTCATTTATTTGGATTTGAACTGAGGAGCTGAGCTGAGCCTTGAATCACCAGCGAAGGAAGAGCATAATTACTTGTCATTATATTCATTCCAATGTATAAATAATATTTCTGGCTTTATTTTATTCAATGCTTAATTTAAAAATAATGATTAAATATTAGCCTTGGGCTGCGTGCTGGATTATAGCCAGATGCGTCATTACTTCTCCTTGGGACTCCGGAAATATCTAAATGGACTAGGAGGGAAAATGAAGATTTCCCACACAATTAGCTATGATGGAAGGACAGTGCTATAAATTAAGCATAGATTTTAATTGTTTTAAAACGACGAGGTATTTCACCAGAATAAACAAATAAATGTTGGGAGAAATCACATTTACTGTAAGGTGGTGGTGCATGGCTTTGGTATCCACGCAGAGGAATACACAGCACTGCATTTCTGGGTCTGGCTGTATATACACACGTGTAAGGAGATCGTGGGTGCCTGCATATCTGCACACACACGTAAATTTCTCTAATATGTTTATATGTTCAGCGGTTGTAACAGCAGCAAAATAAGTGTTCCCTGATTTGGAGCACTTTCCAGGTGCTGCAAACACTGATGAACTAAAATCCTTATGTAGAAAATGAATAGGTTCCTCACACGTACACACATACACACCTCAAAAAAAAAAAAAAAAAAAAAAAAANCTTGTGCCTTTGAAACTTTACACCCAGCTCTAGTTATCTTTGCTTTTTTAGTACTCAAAAATGGTCACTAAGCAAGCATGGACTCATGTAGGCCTGAACTTTTCCTAAATAAAAGACCTACAAATAATTGTTACAACTAATCACCTGCTGTCTGAAAATGCACTGTCACCCTCTGAACCGCAGTGGTTATTACAGATATTTGGGTTGACACCCACAATCACTTCAACGTGCAGGCACTGACTTCCTCGAGCCCAGGTCCCCGCATTAAGGATGGCAGGAGGAAGCCCAGACAGAGGCTCTCATCTCCCAGATAATAGCAGGAGACTAGGCCAGGCCGGCTTTAATCTCGCCCCTCGAATTAAAATTTATCCCTTTCTACTGACAGTGAGGCACCTGGCAGGGGGAGCCCGGCCCCGCCGATGGATCTCTCCTGCAAAGCGCTCCTTTCGCTGGCGGGGCAGCCCGGGATCTGCCGGGATGGCCCGCCAGGCATCAGGGCGGGACTGGTGCCATCGCCCGCCGCCTGTACCCGCCTGACAGAACTCGGGGGGCCGCGGTAACCGGGCGGGCTGCTGACACCGGAGCAGCTGCAGCCACAGGCGCCGGGCCGGGCCGGGCCGGGGCCGCGGGTGGGGCCGCGGCACGTTCCCGGCGTG
>VYZP01043548.1:27356-54922 GCA_013400635.1 Hypocryptadius cinnamomeus
TTCCCCCACCCGAACCCAAAAACCCCCCAAAAAAAAAAAAAAAAAAAAAAAAGAAAAAGGAAGAAAAAGAGAAAGAAAATAGAGAAAAGGGGAACTCGATTTATTCTCATTTGTTTATCTCTAGATTTTTCCCCCTTTCTGCAAATTCATTTGAATAGCTTTCAAGCTGCAAAATGGAAATGTGGCTCCTGCCCTCTATTTCAGCAGCAGCGTCCTGGCAACAGAGCAATTTTCTATCATCAAGGATAAATGGCATCGAACAGAACATTCTGATAAAAAAGAAAAAAAGCTTTAGCCCAAGAAGCCCATGATTGCTGCCCTTCCTGTCTATCATCCCTTTACAAAATCCTCTCCTCCAAACCTGAGCTGCATGCTGTCAGAGCTAATAATGTCTTCTAAAGAAAAGGGGAAGAAACAGCATTCATGCACAATGTTCCCATTTATTACATAGAGTGCTTATTTAAAAATTGCAAATATCTTTGTTTGGTTCACTGCAAATTAAAACCAAGATGTAGGAAGTTACACGATGCAACAATTATTCATGTCACAGCATAGCATCAAACCCTCATATCTGGCTTTTCTATTGGTTAATATGTGTGTGTGTGTGTCCGTGTGTGTGTGTGCGCGCGCGTGTGCATGCGTTGTGTGTATGTGTGCAATGCAGGGAATATCCCTTGTTGTGAAAATAAAAACCACTTCAGGTAAGTCTGTGTTTTGTTGTTTTAGAACAAGTGGCGGGGGAAAGTCATTACCGATCCGAAGAAGGCAAAGGCCGTGTGTGTGCTGTCTTTGCTTTTCCACGGGGGTTCGGCCCCGGGGCCCGTGCGAAGCCCGTCAGGAAGGCAGCTGTGGGAGCGGGGTGCTGGGCTGGGGCAGCGGCGCTCCCCCGGCGCACCGTGCGGGAGCCGCGCTCAGCGCCCGGCCCTCGCCCCTCCTCNCCCGGGGGAGCCCGGCCCGGAGCCCCGGCCCTCGGTCCGGCCACGCTGCCCCGAGCAGAGGGAGGGGACCGTGTCCTGACTCTCCTGGAGGCAGCAGGGGCCGGATTTCTCTCTGGGGGGCGGGCATCGCCTTCGAAGGGCGGCTCTGGGCTCCCCGGAGGCCGCCGGTGCTCCCGAGGTGCGCACAGGGACACACAGCCGCTCCCGCCGCAGCCGCCGCCCTTCTCCCCTCAGGGAAGTTTGCTCGGTCCGGCCACCCGCGGCTGGGTGGTCGGCGGGCGCGGCCAAGCAACCCAAAACCACAAAGGAACCCACCAACAACCCCCCAACCCACCCACTTGAAAAGCTGGGGTCGGGTCTCATGCCGGGGCCTGGATTCACTCCTTTCCTCACTTTTACACACCTAGGCTGCAACGCCACTGACTCTTACTTTGCCTCATGGACAAAGCAGCTAGTCAGAGCCGTTGAAGTTTAGATTGCTGTGCCGAAAACTTATGTAAAACTTATTTTATTAACGGGCCACAGGTCNCCCTCTATTTCAGCAGCAGCGTCCTGGCAACAGAGCAATTTTCTATCATCAAGGATAAATGGCATCGAACAGAACATTCTGATAAAAAAGAAAAAAAGCTTTAGCCCAAGAAGCCCATGATTGCTGCCCTTCCTGTCTATCATCCCTTTACAAAATCCTCTCCTCCAAACCTGAGCTGCATGCTGTCAGAGCTAATAATGTCTTCTAAAGAAAAGGGGAAGAAACAGCATTCATGCACAATGTTCCCATTTATTACATAGAGTGCTTATTTAAAAATTGCAAATATCTTTGTTTGGTTCACTGCAAATTAAAACCAAGATGTAGGAAGTTACACGATGCAACAATTATTCATGTCACAGCATAGCATCAAACCCTCATATCTGGCTTTTCTATTGGTTAATATGTGTGTGTGTGTGTCCGTGTGTGTGTGTGCGCGCGCGTGTGCATGCGTTGTGTGTATGTGTGCAATGCAGGGAATATCCCTTGTTGTGAAAATAAAAACCACTTCAGGTAAGTCTGTGTTTTGTTGTTTTAGAACAAGTGGCGGGGGAAAGTCATTACCGATCCGAAGAAGGCAAAGGCCGTGTGTGTGCTGTCTTTGCTTTTCCACGGGGGTTCGGCCCCGGGGCCCGTGCGAAGCCCGTCAGGAAGGCAGCTGTGGGAGCGGGGTGCTGGGCTGGGGCAGCGGCGCTCCCCCGGCGCACCGTGCGGGAGCCGCGCTCAGCGCCCGGCCCTCGCCCCTCCTCAGCTCCCCGCAAACGCCGCCGCTGCCCGGCTGCGAAGGGACCCTCGCTAACAAACACAGCTGCAGGAGCAGCCCGTGCCAGCGGATCGGAGGCGTTCGGAGATTATTTTGGGCAGGAGCGTGGGGGGCGTTTACCGTGTACGGAGCTGTGGTCGGAACCCCCCGCCGGCCCTGCCCAGGGAGCACAGCAGGGGCGGTGTGGACAGTAACAGACGGGTGCACCGTAAGGTGCCGCAGGCCGGGGACAGGAAGGGGCCGGAGGAACAGAACCGGCACGGCCCGAGCGCCGGAGGCAGCACCGGAGAAGAGGGCAGGGGCGAGGCCGCGCCGGCTGGACAGCCCCATCGGGAGGACTTAAAACAACCCGTCGGGCGGGATGGCTTCAAAGGCTGCTTCGCCGCCTCGGAGCTTCCCTCGGCGTGGGGACGCGAGGCCTCGGCGGGCAGGCTGCGGGCCGGGGCCCGGCGGAACGGGGACCTCGGGGCCGTCCTCGGGCTCGGGGCCGNGGGAAGTTTGCTCGGTCCGGCCACCCGCGGCTGGGTGGTCGGCGGGCGCGGCCAAGCAACCCAAAACCACAAAGGAACCCACCAACAACCCCCCAACCCACCCACTTGAAAAGCTGGGGTCGGGTCTCATGCCGGGGCCTGGATTCACTCCTTTCCTCACTTTTACACACCTAGGCTGCAACGCCACTGACTCTTACTTTGCCTCATGGACAAAGCAGCTAGTCAGAGCCGTTGAAGTTTAGATTGCTGTGCCGAAAACTTATGTAAAACTTATTTTATTAACGGGCCACAGGTCACCTGACAAAAAAAAAAAAAAATCCGAAGACAGGAAGAATGAATAATTGTCCCCACTTTTAAACGTATATATATGCACCGAAAATTAATGTTAAAATGTCTTAGACGGGTCGAAGTCCATGAGAGACTTCCTGCCCTGCTCTAGCTGAGGGCTGTAGGCAGGCCATTTGATTTATTTGCATTTTTCAAAGGAATGGAGAAAGTCGTCCGATTAGCAGTAGTATTATTATAATCTCCATTCTTAAACCTTGAAAGACCCTCGTAAACAATCGGCTCCTTCTCCCACTCCGGTTCCCATCGCCGCTTGGTAATGACTGGAAGATTAATGGGGCTTTTTTAGCAACACCTGTCTTTTTAAGCTGTCGACACAACCAATTAATACTTTTAATTACCACTACAAGGAAACTAACCAGAACCTTTCTGATTTGATTTCGCCGCTGAATTTTATCCCCTCTGAAACGAAGCAGCCCCGACTCGAGGCAGGGCAGCCGCGAGGGGTGACTCGTTTTGCTGCGGGTTTATTTTGCTTCGGGCTGGACAGGGAGATGATTTATTTAGGGGGAAAATTTGTTGTGGGTTTATTTCGCTTCGCTTTTCCCCGCTTCATTGGAAGTATTTTGCCATCCCTTTCGAGAAGAAAACAAAAGTGCTTGCTGACACGACCCCGGAGCACACAAGTCCCTTGGCTCCCCGAGAACCAGCCTTTCGCACCAGCGGCCACGGGAATGGCAAGGGAAAGGCGGGAGGTACAAAGCACCCGCTTAGGCAAAAGTTACCATAGAGAAACTGTGCAAGGGAGAGGGGATGCGATTCCCCTCTCGCCGAATTCAGGGCACTTTTACCAGTGATTTCAACGAAAGAGCCGGGAAGGACAGGGACAGTCGGCACCTGAGCCCCGCTGACCGTGGGATGTCAGGCTGAGCCCCGCTCTCATCTCGGGCCTGGGCTGTTCCCTTCCTTCACCCCCATTCCTTCGCGGGTCCCTGATCTTCATCTGAGTAACCCAACAGCCGAGCAGGAGATTGGGCAAAAACTTGAACAGAAACTATGTCTGTCGTTCAAACGGTATGAGCGCGATAAAAAGTTCACAGATGCCTGTGAACAGTGCCGGCAGGGCGCCATCCCCTCTCTCTCCAGTAATCCCCCTGCAGCCGTAGGGTGTGTGAGTCTGCATGACCGCTTCCCGACCAGCCCAAAATGCTAGGAAATGGGGCTGCCGCAAGATCCCCGGCCTTATTCTGAGGAGATGGCAAAGTGTGTGAGCAAACCTTGTCCCCACACACGTATTTCCCAAGGCGACATGAAGTGGGCAGCAGCGTGTGGAAACGAAGTGGGAGCACCCAACTCGGGATGCTTAACCCCGGCTCATCCTCGGTACACTTTTCCCTCTCCTCCCAGCCCCCAGCTAGTGTATGTGAATTGCTGGGAGTTCCTCCGACCGAATGTGGAGAGCTGAAAAGCAGAAAGCGGTGGTGTTTGGGTTAAATAGACACCTCTCCGCCTGGTAAAGAGCGCCCGTGCTGTTCCGTGCCTGCCCTCCTTTGTGTTATCTCTCATGCTGCCCAGGCCTTGCGGAGTTATGCCGTAGGGGCGATGTCCCACGTTAGAACAATATGAATTCGCGGACGGATCCTGAATATGAATGAGGTATGTGGTCGTCTGACTGCTTTGAAGCCATACTTCTCCGAATATGGCTTTAATTAAATGTCTTCCGGCTGTAAAAGATTACATGTTGTGGAAAATATATCCTAGCATGAAATTTACTTCCACGATACGAAATTAGGTTACTTATAAATGTCTTCATTTAAAAAGGAAAATCGCTTCTCCTCGTTCTGTTTTCTGTTTTGTTGAACAGAGATCTCCAACGAGGAAAGAGGGTTGGGATAATATATTTATAGAGGCACGTGTAACAAAACCTGCCAGAAGCGGAGTGGGTGAGGGCTGCTTGCTCAAATGCAGACAATTCACAAAACCGGCAAGTTAATCCAGATCTGATTTGTTTCAGATCCAGCTGTCAGAAACCCGGAATACCTCCCGCGCCTCACGCCGCAGATACCTAACGTGCTCTTACCGCCCACGTCCCCCAGCGTCCCTTCCTCCTGCCTTTATTCCGTGAGAGAGATGGCCGGGGGGAGAGGGGTCAGGGCAGACAGATGGAGAAAGGTGACGATCTCAACTCGCGAAATATAATGATAATTCTTGCGATATGGAGGATCACGCCGTGGTCACACTAGGACCAGTCAGTCCGGCAAAGTAGTCTCACTCTGTCAGTGAAACAGCGCTCAGTGTCAAGAGCTTTCCCGCTCTGGACGGTGGATGCGGGCGGAATCCAGGTTGCTGGAGGCGATGCTCTGTTTGTATGTATCTCTTTACGCTTTCAGATACGGGACCTTACCTAGCTAAGTTTCTACAGAGAGATCAGATAATGCATCCCTCCGGATTATCCTTCTGAATTAACTTTTAGATTTGTTTTTATAGTCCGCTGAGACCCTGACAAAAGAGGCTGTAGCTAGATACAGATACGAGATAAACGTATAAAGCAAGCTCATTACACGAGAATAAGTGAAGAACTCTCCTTGCAATGTACTCTAGATAACGAGTCTGCCCGAAGAAACAAGTAAAGCCGAGATATTTACTTCTTTTCCTAATAAATAAACCTCAATAACTGCATTGACTTTGCGCAGTGTTTACTACATTTCCATTCATTGCTTGGGTAAATGCATCCCTAAAGGCAGAGTAAATAATTGCAGTGATCTCAACAAGGGAAATGTGTAGACATTTGAAGTGTACTAAAAATAAACGAAGGCAAAGAGACTGAAGAGAGAGGACACCGCGCTCGTTTGCCGTAATTAAAGCCTCTGCTTTCTCTCGCCGGAATCCGAGACTTCCAGAGCGCAGCCGGGGTGACACGTTCCCCGCTGGTGTCACCGGCTCAGCACACGAGTGGCCGTGGGGAGCCGAGGCTGAATCCGGCGTGTCTGGGCTCGGGAGGGCTCGGCGCGGCGCTTGGCTCGGGGGTGAGACTGGCCGCTACCGCAGGAGAAATTGCAGCCTCTCTGATGACTTAAAAGAGCCTCGAGTTTCCATTCTCCTCTAAGCCCTTCCAAGATGGGCACTTAAGAGCGGTGGTGGGTTGGGTATTTTGTTTTGTTTTGGTTTTATTTTTTTAATTGCATTTCATCTTGTTCTGCCAGATAAAGTTTTTTTATTTAATTGTTGTTGGGTTTTTTTTTTTTTTTTCATTTGAAAAGAAAACAAAACAACATAAATCCCCGCTAAAACAAACATCTGCTTCAGCAGCACCCGGGCAGGCGGGGACGCCTGCCAAGTGAAAGCCTCACAGGCGGCGGTCTGCAAACCTGCGGCTGCGTTCGGGGAGGTCCCCTGACCCTCGGAGGGGAAGATCCCCCCACGCCGCTGCCACGTAAGGGTCCCAGCGGAGGGGCGAAGGAGGCACAGCCACCCGCTCAGTCCCTTTCCGGGGATCACGTATGGAGGCTTGCCGTACGGGCAGAGGGGGAGAGACCTGCCGGCGGGATTTCACTGAAGGCGGTGTGGGTGCGCACCTGACCAGGTGCGGGGAGAGGCGGGCGGCCAGGGCCTCCGCGGGGGATCCCTCCTCCAGCTGAGCAGCCACTCGCTTGAAACCTAATTGCATTTTAAAGCAGGTATACACCCCCCCACATACACATACCCCCCACCAGGGACAACAACCAACGACAACAACACAACAAAACATTAACCAAACAAAAAGCCCCAATCTGCGACTCTCTACGGAGCCACAAATTGAATGAATCTATCTGTAAGGTTTTAATCACAGCCAAGGCTTCGCTACCAATCTGTACAAGAGACAGTGGCTGGTTCCCTCTGGATCTTTCCCCTTCTGACTCCTATTATTTTGACCCAGGCTACAATATAGAAAGCGGCGTGTGTGATCCATCTGCAAGGCTGGGCTGGGGTTTACCCCCCCTCCGCTTCCCTGCCACTTCCTTCACACTCGCGGTATGGAAAGCCATTGACGCCTGCCTGTCTGTTATAATGTTAGTGGGTTGAAATCCAGAGGAGCCTCCGCTCCGCTCTTGCTCTCGCGCTGGCAGCGCTCAAATTCCTCAGTCTCTCCTTAAAATGAGTCTCTTCCAGCGTGAGGAGGTGACCTCCTCTTGCGGGTGCCTTTCCTCACCGTTCAGCTGCTATTAGGACGATAGCAATATGACATACTAGCAGAAGGAGAGGAGGACGTGTGTTTTGCGGTAAACAGGCGTGAGAAACCGTGAGAAAAAAAAAAAAATATCATCGGCAGATGCAAGGAGAGATATTTTGCTGAGCTTCTGGGAGCTGTGAATAAAGTGGGCAAAGCTGCGCTGCCAGGGCAGGACAGCGGCTGCCGAGCGGTACCGGGCAGCTGTTCCGCACATCAGCGTCGTGCGGCCGCGGACACCCGCGGAGCGCCGGCCGCGCGGGGCGGGGGCTCGCGTTTGGCGGCCGCCACAGCCGCGCTCCAGCGGGGAAAGTCCCGTTCATCCGCGGAGGGAGCCTCTCCGCAAAAACGCATCTGGAGCGGATCGCTGCCAGCGGGAATATTTTCTGGCTTTCCGCTTCCCTCGAGATTTTCCACATACTGTTCTGCCGGAGACCTCCACTCTCCCCTGAGCACCTTTCGAATGCTTTGTGGATTCCGTACTGTTGCCAAAAAACCAGGAGAGGAGATCCCTCACCAATCTAATCTTTGCCTTTTCCCCTCCCTCCCGCCCCCCCCCCCCTCAGCATTTCTCTGCCACTTAAAAAAAACCCACCAAGCCCTGTTGCAAGATCTACTTCACGCGGGTACATGGGCTTCTCGCGCAAAAACACACGAACTAACCTAATTCCTGAAATAACTTTGTCTGGGACCTTCCCAGCCACTCTGGCCGGTGTGAGACAGAAAGCACTCTCCCGGACTCTGATGTGAATTGGGAAGAGGGGATATAGAATCCCAGAGCGCAGCCCTGAGCCCCTGCACACTCCTTCTGGAGGAACCTCGCCTGGGGAACGCCGTCAGCTATCGCACCCCCCCCCCACAAACCAAAAAACAAGAGAAACCACCCGAAAGAGGGACTCCGCTTGCAGAGCCCACCCTTGCAGACACCTCAGCTGGACTTCCCGGCAAGGATGGGATGAGAAACGGAACGGGAATGTTTGTTTTCCCCTGTTGTTATTGTTGAACGCATGAATGAATGAATGGATGAATGAATGAATGGAACAGAAGGTGCTCGGAGGCATATAGGAAGCTTCTGACCGCTTGCATTAACTTCCTATTACACCCTAAAAATAGAACCCCGTTTCCTGTTGTTTGTCAGCTCCTTCTAACTGTTGTGTCTGTTGTGTGACATCTTTCGACTCACTCAAATATGACCTTAAACCACGCAAACACGCTTTGGCCCTTTGAAAGTGTTATCCACAAACATCATTAAAGCGACGCGGTTTAAGGTGACACCGAAGACCAGTCGCACGAAGTCACCCAGTCCTGGGGCACAGGGAGCCCGGTGCGTGGTGCCACGCTCTCCTCTCGTCAGCGGAGCAGGGGAGGACGGCGGGGGAGAGGGAAAGGGGGTGTAGCGTTGCCCCCGCGGCTCTCAGCCAGCCCGGGCGTGGAGAGATACTGGCCCTAATCCCGCTCGGGATGCAAAGGCCTCCTTGCTCTCCAGACGAGCGAGGGTGATTTGCGGAGAGCATTCTCCGGGAATATGCGCGGGCAGGGCCCGGGGGTACCCGCGGTCCGGAGAGAATAGAGCGCAGAACAGTGCACAGGGCATATCCCCATCGCCCCCGACCAGGGCTGCAACCCAGACCTCCGGGAGCTCGGGCTTGGCCACGGAAAGAGCGGGGAAGCCAGGAAGGGGGGTCGCATGCGGTTAATTCCTGCCGCCTTTTCCCAGGGACGGACGTGTGCTCACAGGAGGCCGTGCAGGGGCTCCCACCTCAGGACAGTCCCCAGGCTCCCCCTAACTGGCGCGTTGCCCCATCCAGCCAGGCTCCTGGCCCGTCCGGCCCCGCGCGGCTCCCGGGAAGCTCAGTTGAGGCAAGGCAGCTCCCCTCGTGGGCTCCCGCCCCTCACTCGTGACTTCTGCCCGCTCACTTTCGGAGGCACTTCAGGGCAAGGGGACTAGGAGGTGTGGGGTGCCCGTCCCCACCCCTTTTTCACGAGTCACCCACCCTGGGAAATGGACACTCCACTGTTCTGATGCGTCCAGAGCTATTGGTTCAGGTCTAATTTCTCCAGAAAGAGGCCGATGACGGAGCTCGGCTGCGCGCAAATGGGAGCCAGGGAGGACCGGTGCCCGGCAGCGCAGTGTCCCCAGCGGGCAGGGACCTCCCGGGTGCCCTGGCATCCCACTCCAGAGCGCGGGCCCGGGACCTGCCTGAACCTCGGAAAAGAAACACCCCTGCAGCTGCCGCTTCTACCAGGGCACGGCTCGGGTTCCTACTGCTACCCACTCCACCCCCCACGCTCCCCGCGACCCCCGGTGGGCCTAATTAAATTGAGGAAAATTATCGGTGTGAGGTTGGACGGAGTCAACTGTCTTGACGACAGACCAGGATGTCTGAGCCCGGCGGAGGAAGAGCAGCGCCGGGTTTCCAGCTCTTCCCTGCGGCCGGCGCCCACTGACGGCTCGGCGGGGGCTCCGCATCCCCGCGGCGCCGCCGCTCCCCCCGGCCCACATCCGGAGCCGCTGCTTGTCCCGCTCGCCCCTCCGCATCTCGTCCGTCAGCTAGGCTGAACGAGAGATGCATGTGCAACTCCGTTCGCTGTCTATCGCAGGAAACAGTTCCTGCAGATTCTCCCTGTCTTTTCTTCTCCTTTTTGTCTGACTCAGACGCCTTATTCCCTCCGCCAAGGCGGCATATAGGTATTATTTCAAAGCGATCTCCTCTTCTGCCCAACTTTCCCCCATTCCGGGGTTAGCATCCATTATGAGGCAGGAATTATTTCGAAACAAGAAAACAACGTGTTGCAAACACTCCCCAGCCTATTTTCTGACATCTTTTGTTATGCATGCTCTTGCTGCTGGAGAAAATGCTAGTATGTGCACCTGCGAAAAAAACGCCTTCGTGATGTTAACAGCAAGCTGGAGGGTATAAAGCAATAAAACTGCCAAATGTACCTGTTCCTGTTGAGTACATTACCTACACCTATGAATAAAGAGTCTCAGTAGGAATTCCTTCCTTTCTCTTCCCCTTTTCTCTATATTTTTATTCATTGTAGATTTGTAAACGCCTGGATCGGGTTACCCTTTCGCGTGTTAAAGTGGAACCCTTGTTAAAAGCCGGAGAACAAGGCAAGACACTTACAACTGCATTCAGAGTTACTGAACCGACTCCAAGGGCTCAAGAAGTGAAACAACGATGAGAGGGTGGCTAAGGAGGCTCAGAACATCCCAGCCACACAGGAAAAAAAGACATCCCTCCCCCATGCCCCCCTGAAGCAAGCCATATGAACTACAAGTGCAGAGAGACTACGGGTTATGTCCTTCCACCGACAGAGCATCGCTTGGCATCCTCCTTCCCCCTCTTCCCCCCCTCCCCAACGGTATGCGAAGAGGGGGCTCGCATCCTTCGGCTTCCCAGAGCTAATGGTCGGGCTGTGGGGAAGCACAACTCCAAGGTAAAGGAAAAATTAAAAAGATTAAAAAATCCCAGAAAGAAAAATCAAACCCCTCTAAGTATTTCCACAAGCGACGCGTTAAAAAAAATACATATATAAACATCTGCAGAATCTGAAAACCAATCCTCAGGGAATATCGCAGTGAGAGGCAGTGTCAAGACCTGGGATCGGTCTGGGGACGTCTCTGGGCTGCGCCAGGTTTTGGAAGCAGCGGCTGCTGGTGCCGGTGTTGGTTTTCAAAGCCCGAAGCCTCCAGCCCCTTTCCCCATCTAGAGCAACTTTCGGATTTCTTTAGGCTTAGCGAGTTCCGCAGGGTCCTTCCTACCTCAGTCCTCTCCGGTGGGGTCTGTCTCTGGAGTTCATGCTTAGCTGGACGCGAGGAGATTTAAGCGAGGGAAAGGGGGGAAAAAAGAGAGAGAGGGGGTGAGGGAGAGGGGGGAGAGAGAGGAGAGAGGAGAGAGAGAGAGATCCTCCGCCGTGCTGGATCAAACTTAATGTCTTTCCCTAGTCCATCTTTGAAAGAGAAGTGGTAATACCACCTGGATGTTCGGATATAAATCCCCTTGCAAATAATAAATGGATTAATAATAACAAGGTATGAAGTTCTTTTTATAGAAAAAAGGAGAGAATTTAAACTAAATGCGGCAGTTAGACAACCATTTTGATAAGAGGATAATTGAGGCGACACTGGTGTATAATTAGAGGATAATTTATGCTATATCCACTTTTATTCCACCTCCCAAAATAAACCCAGTCCATAATCATTACAGGCAAATTGTTCTGAATTTTATAGCAGCAATTTGAACAAAGTACTGCAGTTAATCATGGGAGATTTTTGTGTATTCCTGATTAGAAGTCTAATTGCCTCCTTCCAGAAAGTAAAAATAACTGTAAAACGACTCTATTTTTATCATTAACAATGTTGACAATAAAATAAAATCAACTGGAATTGTAATCTAAAGACAAATTTAGGGCGCAGGCACTTTTTTTTTTCCTTGGGTCGTTTATATCCTAATCAAGCTTTTTGCCAAAACCGCCAACCGNCCCTCCCCTTCCTCCCCTCCCTCAGTGAACGAGGCCCCTCGCACAACGGCTCCTTGGAGAGGAGGGGGGGAAGGAAAAAAAAAAAGGCGGAAAAGAAAAAAAAAAAAAAAAAAAAAAANTTGCCAAAACCGCCAACCGCACGTAGCCATTTGCATATATTTGAAAGCCATTACGGGAGCTGCTGCTGCTGCGTTCAGCGGGGAAAAATGCGCTGCGCGTCGCTTCGCCGCAGCGAAAATACCGCGCAAGGAGGCGGCNCCTCTCCAGCGGTGCCGCGGCGGGTAAGGGGAGCGGCGGTGGCTGGGCAGAGAGGAGGCAGAGCGCGGGGGGCGAGCCGGGGAGCACCGCGCTCTCCCTCCCAAACTTTGATGATGACCATGACTACGATGGCTGACGGGCTGGACGCGCAAGACTCCTCCAAATCCGCCTTCATGGAGTTCGGGCAACAGCAGCCGCCGCCGCCGCAGCCGCCGCCGCCGCCCCACTCCCAGCAGAGCTCGCCGGCAATGGCCGGAGCCCACTACCCGCTGCACTGCCTGCACTCCGCCGCCGGCTCGCACCCGCACCACCAGCATCACCACCACAGCTCGCCCTACTCCGGCAGCGCCGGCTCTTACAACCACCGCTCGCTGGCCGCCTACCCCTACGTGAGCCACTCGCAGCACAGCCCTTACCTCCAGTCCTACCACAACAGCAGCTCGGCCAGCCAGACGCGGGCGGACGATGCAGGTGAGCCGGCACCGCTTCCCGAACCCGCTGCCAGCTTCTCCCCCCGCTCCCTCCATCCCCGGGCCTCTTGCCGGCCCCCCCTCCGGGCACCTGCATAACGACCCCCGCCGTGCTCCCCGCTCCCGCCGAGGCAGGCGCCAGCCCTGGGTGCGCGGGACGGCGGGGAGGAAAGGTGGGGGGTGCCTGTTTCCGCGGCCCCTCCGCGGGCCTACTGCTGCGGTACCGGCAGCGGGGCCGCCGCTCTTCCTCCGCGCCAGCGGCGGCTGCTGGCGGTACCGCGGCGCTGCGCACCGGCGCCTTCCCCGCTCGCCCCGCGGCCGGCGGCGAGGGGCTGCACTCGGCGCTCCTTTGTTACGGCGGGACCGGCTTTAGGCAAAATTCCTGCTAACACCTGAGGAGTGAAAGTTTCCAGGCGAGCGGGTCGCATTCCGCTCGGGGGCCGTCTGATTTATGTATTTCTTTTTTTTGCAGGGAGACGTACATATCCATCCAGAGGGGCACGGGAGGGATGCGGGGGGGAAAGCATTGTTAAAAGTCTCGGACTGGTGATTCACTGACCACCAAACTGGCGACGCGAAGTCAATTAGCCGAGTAAAACCTGGATGGCCCTGGAACGAGGCATACCTTCGCAAAGCCAGCGCTGCACTTTAAATTTTAAAAAATGTTTCCTTTTTTTTTTTTTTTTTCTTCCCGGCAAGAAGGAGAGCGTGCCCACTATGCCCGGCCAGCTGTTTTTTCTCCCGGTAGCTCCCAAGCGGCAGCCTGTGCCGCGCGTGCCTGTAAGGAGACGCAGCCTGTGCCTCCGCCGTGGGGTTAAACAGGCGTCGGGACGGGCTTTGGCGTTTCTAGGAGCCGTGGCAGCCAAAATACCCGCGTTTAATAGCTAAAGAGGGTGGTGTTTCAGCTGTGTTGTTTTGCTTGCAGATCAGCAAAAAACCACAGTGATTGAAAACGGTGAAATCAGATTTAATGGAAAAGGGAAAAAGATTCGGAAGCCTCGAACCATTTACTCTAGTCTACAACTCCAGGCTTTAAATCATCGCTTTCAGCAGACTCAGTACCTGGCACTTCCAGAGAGAGCTGAACTGGCAGCTTCATTAGGACTTACCCAGACACAGGTAATTACTGGGAATTCCGAATCACTGAAATCCTGCTCGAGCAACAAAGGCCAAGCAAAGTATGATGCTCCCTAGACATTTTGGCCTCTGTCGGGAACGGTAGAAAAGGTAAAGCACACGGTTCCCATCTCTCTACGCTAGGACTCACCCAATGCGCGGCAGAGATCGGGCAGCCGCAGAAAGAGCTGAAAGCTCCCTTCCCTCAGCCGCCTGCGAGCAAACGCTCCCTTTTGATGCCACACATAACGTTAAAAAAATTGCCTATATTTTCGGATAATTCCAGCACTGAGATGCAATTGCCCAGCTGTGAACAGGAGAACAAAACAAAGGCAAGGAATCGCTGGGCCTGAGGTAGAGCTAAAAGCAAAGCTGCCTCGTCGCAACGCATATGGGTAGAGGGGAAGCAGGGACGCGTTAGGAAATACCTGTTAAATCAATAGTTAATTCACCCTGGATGACTAACGCAAATGCAGTGGTTAGCCTTGGGCAAAATGTACGGAAGGTGATAATAGATCTGAAGATCAAAGACAGCCGTGTACAAAATTATGGCAGGTTAAGCCATAGTTAAATGTGGTTGGAGTAGCAGTGCCATTCTGCTAATTTAAGCTTGAAAGACATATGAGGCATTACAGGCTTACCAGGCGGGGGTTTGTGAAGAAGTGCATGGATAGATGGGATCAATCCGGGCAAAATGTTATCATGTGAATCTATGAGCCTAGCAAATAACTTCAGGATTTTATCAATGTCATTGGTAACAGTCTCTTCCAGACAGCGATTTTTAAATACTCAGCAAACATTAATGATGGGAATGGGCCTGATGGTTTTGCAAATGGGATTTTAGTATCCTCGGCATGCACACTCTGTCTCACTGTTGTCTCTCTTTCTCACGCGCATGCATAGATATTTTTTAGGGGCCCGATCCTGATCTTGCAGCTAGAGAAGAACCCCTGCTTATACCCTAACATTATGATTGCAAAGTTTGAGAGGTCAAATACGCATGGGGAATTTGTTTTTTATATTCGATTGATTTTAAAAAATACATTCTGTATACATGTCTTACCTATACATAATTGCTATGATAATTCTGACCTGCCAGTGGGCCTGATGCTTGCACACCTTATTGAGTGCAGGCTCCCTCTTCGGGAGTTCTGCTGGGTTAGGAGCAGGATGAGACCCAAAGCAATGTTGATATGCTATTACTTACAGAGAAAATAAAAATATTATTTCTTTAATAATCCATTTTAATATAAAGCCGCAATCCTGGTTCTGTTATGCCTCCTCCCCTGCCACATCAGCATGGACTGCTCGATCTGATCGTGAGGATTTCAGAAGCACAATTTCTTTGTAAGATGCCCTTTGTCTATTGGCTCTTGTCTCCTGGCACAAAATCATATGATTGCCCATGTTTGACAACAGTTTGCCCGAACGATCAAATGACCTCCAAAATTCTGAATAAGGTGCTAAAACAGGAGATCTCAGAGCATGTGGTCTGCTCGGGGAAACAACAATCTGGCCTGCTCAGGGAAGACAACGTCCCAGGTTAAAACCTTCATCCCTCTCGCTTTACAGCTCTGCTCTGCCTCCGCTGTTCTCTCCAGCTGCATCCAAAGCCCGAGAGCAGCCGTAGCTACCTCTCCTTCCCCTCTCCCCATCCCCAGCTCCACACCCGACTGGGGTGTGCCCTCAAGACTTTCTCCAGATTAGAGCCCCGGCCCCCAGGGTCTTCCCTGCTGTGCCCTGGGCGCTGACGGCAGCCTAATATCTAATGCGTTTCGGTTTACAGGTGAAGATCTGGTTTCAGAACAAGCGCTCCAAATTCAAGAAGCTGCTGAAGCAGGGCAGTAACCCCCACGAAAGCGACCCTCTGCCCGGCTCCGCTGCCCTCTCCCCTCGCTCTCCGGCTCTGCCTCCAGTCTGGGACGTTTCAGCCTCTGCCAAGGGAGTCAATATGCCTCCAAACAGCTACATGCCTGGCTATTCTCACTGGTATTCTTCTCCACATCAAGACACAATGCAGAGACCACAAATGATGTGAATTGTCCAAGAGAAATAACCTCCCAAGAATGCCTCGTCTCGACATGGCAAGAAGTTCCCCTGCTTTGCCAAGCCGTGCCAGCTAACAGGCTCTGTGTGAACTTGTAGATGCGGCAAAGAGACAGAGTGGCTTTATTTTTTTTTTTTTTTTAAGTAACCTCAGCGATTGATCTTGAACAGAAAGACACAATTTTCGTTCTGGCGCACAGAAGACACTTCTCTTTAGGATATTTTCCTTTGGACTCCAAGGCACCAGCCTCTTTCTCTGTGGAGTATACGTCAAAACAAACTTTTTACAGACTTTGCCCACAAGAACCTGAATCTACCATGGCAGCCGTTTTTACTTGTTTAATGAGCTAAAGACATTACATGATGAAAGAGAGACTAGTCAAAGCTCCTTCATTTTTATTCACCAAATCCGAACTGGGGAAAGGATTAAAAGACAGAAGAAGTGATTTTTTAAAAATTAAGACTGGGGGGGGGAAAGAAGAACTGGTTGAAAAAATGCAAATATACTGTAAGATTGGAACATTACCACGAAGCAAAATCTGCATGCTTTCTCAAAATGTAATGGGCTGCGGCTCAGAAGAAACCACCGTGTCTCACTCGAAGAGCCCCCTCACCCGCACAGACCCGCACCCGCACACAGCCGGACAGTCTCCCGGAGACGAGCAGTCAAGACAGAGCGAGGGATTCGCGGCCAGACCCGCTGCCGCGGGCTGGGGAAGGACGGTTCAGCGCTGCCCGGCGGCAGCCTCAGCCACTGAGCGAGAGGGACCTTTCCCCGAGCAACCTTTCTGTATATATTGTTGAATTTTAGTTGTACATATACTTTGTATGTTTTTGTCTTCTTTCATATATAGAGTAAAAGCCACAAAACGCCCGCCTGGCTCCTATTTCTCTTCCCATTAGCGGATCCCCACCTGCCCCGACTTGCCCCCCAGATCAGTCCGCGCAGAGGGATCCTTGTGCCCAGCTTGCCTGAGTGCACAGACACCCCTACCAAAGCATATATCTGCAAGCAAAGAAAGAAAAGATGAAGTGGGGTGGGGTAGCTGGTGGTTTAGTTGGTTTTAAGGCTACGACTCAAAGACAGGAGGTACCGAGTCCACAAAGATACGCCTAGACGAAGTTCCTAATCACCCGGCCATTTCTGCTGCGATTTTACTGCTCCGCTGCTTAGCTGAGCTTTCTCGCCGAGGCAAAGCTCAGAGCCCTGTCTTTCTTCCCAAAGGTTGGAGACTCCAAATTATTAAGAAAGGAGGCGCCCTCCTTTGTTTCAAAGAGCAGACAATGCAAGCTGAGGAATGTTTTGCAAAGCCCTGAGAGGTGCCCAGGCACACAACACGCTGTCCAGCCAGCTTCAGCCGCACTGGCTTGTGGAAAGCACAGCAACAACTGACAATGAAAAGCCTTTTCCTCATCCAAGCTGGGTGCCCCATACTGCGAGAATTAATGGCTAGAGACCTGGGCATCCTTCAAATTATGAACCTTGAAACCACTGAGCCATTTATCAGAAGTCAATAGAGATCCTCAGAGTGCTCCATATAATGACAGCTACATACAGTCGTGCAAAAGGACAGTCACTATAATTAGACACAAAGCAAAGACTACTTACCAATATACCAGTTTTTTGGGGGGTGTTTTTTGGTTTGGTTTTTTTTTTTTTGAGCAACTTCCACGCTCAGTCAGTCTTCAGAGTGCTTTAAAACCGATCAGTCTTGTCATTTTCTACCATTCGTATTGTTACATTAGGAAAAATGTTTTCTTTTCTTTTTTTCCCCTTCCCACTGTGATCCTTTGGGTTCAGAGCTCCCCAGGATCAATTCTGAACAAAGCCTCCAGCTGCAGTGCCATCCAATTTGAAGCAGACATTGGGGACAATTTAAGGTTTTTATCCACAAGAAGGTTTTTTTCCATTCTCTTAAATGCAGCCATAATTAGAGTAATTTTTCATGTAGCCCGCTGATTACAGCGTTTTTACCGTCAAAGATAATTACCTGTAATTTTCTTCCACTTTTAATACTAAAAAGCCATCTTTATTTAGATTCAGGAACAGGAAAGGCGAAACAAAAGAGGAAAATTATTCTGTTATTCATACACAAATTGCAGAGACGTAGGGCCTAAAATTGAAAATTAACCAAAATTATAATGCTGAAAAGAATGGAAGAGGCTTCAGAAGTACAGCTGGTAGTGGGGCTCACTGAATTATTCAAATGACACTGGAGAGAAAGCTACCATACATTTAAACCAACAGCATTGTGTGCATCTTTCAGAAAACCCCGCTTTACACTCCCCTCCCCCCCACGCCGGCCCCTGTGCGGGCTCCCCCTCGCCTCGCAGAAGGGCGGCGGATGCCCTGGCGAGCGAGTCCCGCAGCCCGGGGAGCCCGGCCCGGCTCTCCCGGCCCCCGCGGCCCCCGCAGGCGCTTTAACCCTTTCGCTGCGTGCGCCCAGCGGGGCCGGCGGCGGGCAGTCCGCCCCCGCGCTGGCGGGCACGGGGTGCGGGGGGTGCGCTGCCTCTCGTGGGCTTGCGGGGGGCTCGTCCTCCCCTGCACGCCGCGCGTGGGTGCCCGAGCGGAAAGCCTCCGGATGCGTCGTGCCCTCCTCCCCCGCGAGTGATTCCTCAAATAGGCTCAGAAAAAGCCCAGACAACAAGCAAGCGAGCGAGCAAATAAGCGATAACAATAATAAGAAAAGCCCCATTAGCTTAGTGGCGTGGGAGAAGGTGGGAAAGGTAGGCCTTCCCGGGAGCGGGGTGGGAGTGAATGGCAGCAGCGGCTCCCACTCGCGCGGCAACCGCCCCGGGAGACTCTCGTGAAACAGCGTCATCTATGGATGGAGCAGCGGCAGCTCCCCACGCCAGCACCAAACCCGCCGCCGCCGGGCTGCCAGCGCCGGCTCCACCGCCGCCCCGGGGCCGCGGAGAGCGGCGGAAAGGCGCGGAAAGGCGCGGAAAGGCGCGGAAAGGCGAGCTGCCGCCTCCCTGCTGCGCGCACGGGCGGACGGGGCTGGCCCGGGGTTCGCACGATTTCTCCGCCGGCCGCCGAGTCCCGCGCCGCCCCTCCGGCAGCCCGTCCCGTCGGGGCTCCCGCCGCCCCCGGCAGCACCGGGGGAAAGGGGGCGCTTATCTGTCGGGGTCCGGCCGGGGGGGTAAACCACCTGCGCGAGAATGACCGCCAGTGTGGGGGAGCAAAGACGGAGCGTGCCTCGACGGGCAAGGCGCGGAGCAGCCACAAACCAACCCCAAACCCAAGCGAGCCCCAAAACTTACCCCTCTGAAAATCTGCTAAGCAAGGACCGGGGTCTAGAAATCTGTACTGAACAGAAGCAGTGGAGAATATTTTTCTGAGTCTCAGGGCAGAAGCTCTTTCTCTATATTCTTGGTTGAGTGAGCACATCCAGGTGTGAAATTGTTTGCACACCCCAGCACCTCTTATATTGCCAGCAAAATTAGCTGTTATTACTGTCACTGTTTAGTGATGGTTAGCTTGATAAAAAAAACCTGCTGTAATCAAGACCTGGCGCATCTTTGCAAATTACAGATAATTGTAAACGTCCAGATTATGATAATAGCATCCTAATCCAGCCTGCAATATAATTATTACAGAGTGTTACATCTGAAACTGTCCAGTAGGGCTAATTCAGCCATTATTTAGACCCTATTTTTGCACTGCAAATGGGTTGCTGAGTTGAAAATGTACGATTGTAATTTCACGGGGCACTCAATGAGTAATGGTATAGGGAGGGAAAAATACAAAAGTGAAATGTGAACAGTAGCGATCAAATCAAACTCTGAAGGACAAAAGACTGTTTGATTCATAGGGAATGAGAAGAGCGGGAATTAAGAAAATAGCAAATCAGTGGTCTGCAGAGTTACGTGTCCAAATCTCAACGACTGCGAGCCTGATGTGCAGTCAGGGACTGCTGGTTCGGCTCCCGCCTTGCATCAGTCTCGGCTCGGCTCTTCCCGGCAGCCTCTCCCCGGCACCCGAAGCATCCCCGAGCTCCCCACCCATCCCCAAAAGAGGGCTCGCCATTGTCTTGTGCCTCCTCTCAGGTGACTGAACGTCACTTTCGGGCAAGAAGCCTCGGGAGCCTCGGAGCCGGGCGGAGGAGAGCGCGGGGTGCGGGATGCCGGCGCGGGGTGCGGGATGCCAGCGCCGGGCACTCTCCGCGGCGGGCTGCGGAGCCGGCGGCCTTTTGCGCTCCCGCGCACCCGCTGGACCGGTCCTCAGGGGTCCTTAGGGAAATTATCACAGAACAGGCTCAATTGTAATTAATTAATCAAAAGAGCCTGGCTAACAGGACTACCTGCAGCTAGCGAGGTTAACTCACTGGGCTAGTTGGCTTTCGACTCCTGATTAACTTTTATTAACCCTGGACACGAAATACACAAACCCGCTTCATTTTTTAATGACCTAAATCATCAAAGCGCGGTTGCCGCCGGACCGGTTGGTCTCCGGTTAGTCTCCGCAGGGTCCAGATGAGAAGAGGGAGCTCCCAAGGCCGGCCCCATGGGCAGGAGGGCTGCCTCCCCGGCCCTTGCTGGCCTCTCCCGACCGCAGCCGCTGCTGACAGCCCGCAGTCTAACTCCGCGCCCTTTTCTCCATGAGCATTAGTAAAAACCAGGAGAATAAAAGAAAGCTCAGTGGACAGCACGAGGCGAAAACCCTATAAAACGCGTTATACGGTACGTATCGATGAGACCGTAAAGATCTCCTGGAATGGAGGGCCAGCTCCGCAACCAGGCAGATGATGCCGCTGCAGAGCACGGGTCAGCATCCGGCCCGGAGAGGCTGGCTGAGCCATCCTGCAAAACCCAGGCTGAGGTTTAGACAGCCTCTCCCGGAGTGCCGAGGGGCAGGCAGCAGCGGAAGAGGAGCGAGAAGCCATCCCCAAGCTCTTCTTCGCCAAATGCCCAATCTGTCGCAGGGGCCGGCACTCTGGGCCCTCACCTGAAGGAGGTGAGGGGAGCCATGAGTTTTACCCGCGGCTTTGGAGGTCGTGTCAGTGGAAGGTGCTCTCACAGACAGCCGGGGCGTGGGTGCGTGGCGGGATTTATCAGCTCTGTATTCCAGGCAGATAAACTATTGTTTATCATCCTCCCCGAATCGCATATAAATAGACACACCAGCGAACAAAGAGAACTATTGAACTGATGCAACACAGATTTTCCCTTAAAAAAGAGAGAGAAACAGAGGCTTAATGTAAACTTCGCGTTTCCTATTTTCGCTGTTCTTATCTGACCTATAAAACAGGTTATTGAGTTACTGCAAGCAATCGCTTAAATGACTGAAAGAAAGAAGAGGGGGTTCCCACACCACCACCCCCCCGCCCCGATTTTCCTGAAGCAATAGATCTCCTTTTCTTAATCCACAACCGAAACACCTAAAGCCTGTCAGTCGCAAAATTGCGTGGCAGAAATCTTTAATTGATGCCACATGTGGGATGCACTCTGGGGACACAGCGCTGCCGGCGGTGGAGCGGGCAGAGCGCGGAGACCCGCGCAGGCAGCGCGGCCGCGGGGAGAGAATGCACGGGGGAGACCGAGGGGAGTAAGAGGGCGACAGGAACGCCTGACAAGCGGGCTGCCCTGCCGCGGTGACAGGTTGGAGAGTGTGTTTTTCCTTTCCCCAGGAAGGAGCGGGAGGGAAACCGAGGCGCTCGGTGACGAGGCAGCACTTCCCGGCTGAAGGCTCTGCCCGCGGGCGGTGCGGGCAGATGCCCGGGCAGGAGCGGGGGGCTCGGGCGGAAGGGGAAGGTGCTCCTCCCGCGGCCCTAGGTGGGGGTGGCGGGCACTGTGTGTGTCTGGGTGTGGGTGATGTAGGTCCCAACCGGGGGCTAGCGCAGCCGCGGGTGGGTATGCTGTGGGTGTGAGAGCCCCAAGGGGGGCAGACAGTGCCAGGAGCTCTCGATTTGGGGAAGCGGGGGCTGTAGGCTGCTCTGTGCGTGTGTGTCTGTGTGTCTGCGCGCCTGTGTGTGTGTGTGTGTCAGGCCCTGTGGCTCAGCCCTGGAGCCGCTCGGCACCCACAGGAATGTGGCTCCTCTCGGCTCCCCGAACTGCCCCGGCTCCACATGGAAGTGGCCGCCAGGAAAACAGAAGGGAGGGGAAGAGGGGGAGGGGCGGGGAAAGCCCCGAGCCAGCAATCCGCCGAGCCCAAACCCAGCATCAGACAAAGGACAGTTCATGCCATCTCTTTCCCGGGGAAGCAAGGGGGGAGGCCTGGCCAAGCTAGGCTCCCTGCGGCCGCCGCCGGAGCCCAGGGGCTGCACCCAGGCGAGAAGAGGCGCCGGGCTGTGCCTGCCTGTGTGTGCGGGGACAGAGAGGACAGGAGCATCCCCTCGGCCTGGGGGTCTCTCGGAGGGGCGGACGGCGGTAGACTCTGAGTGTTCATCGAGGTCGGGGCCACGCGACGGGAAGCCCCGGCGAGGGCATTTCTTATCCTCTCTAGGGGAGGGATGCCAGGTTTTTCCCGACCTGCCCAACACCAACCCTCTCTGGGAGGAGGAGAAATTAAGCAGGGAGGGGGACCGGCGTGGAAACCAAGCCGAGCTGACTCGGGTGGCTTGGAGAGGCGAGCGATGCCTAGTCCAGCGGCCACGGTGTGAGTTCCCATTTCTGCCCGGTATGCTGCTTGCCGGCATTCTGCCTTCCCGGAGCTGTTTCTGCGCTGTCCGTCCGAGCCGTCCCGGCCTCGGCAGGTTACCGTAACCCAACAGCCCCGCGGCAGCTCCTCAAAGAAAGGGGTGGGTGGACCCACCTGGGAAATTGACTTCCACCTCTTGTGTCCAAACCTTTCTGCAAAGGGAAGTGACCTCCGGAAGGGGAGAATTTCTTACTGCAGGTTGAATGCTTGTCTAGAGGGAAATGAGGAAAAGAGCGGAAGAAAATGAAAGGGTCAAGTTTTTAAAAAATTTTTTGCACAGGATGGAAGTGAGCAGAAGAGATGAAGCCGAGCTTTTTGTCAGCCCCAGAGTCGCGGGAAGTCCCTGAAACCTTGCGAGTTAAATGAGCAGCAGACGGTCACGAGAACGGCGGAAGAGATGGGGAACGGCGGGGCACCGCGCAGGGCGGCCGCTCTCCGGCCGCGGGCAGGGGTGGGCAGCCGGCGGCGGCCTCCACCGCCCTGCCTCCGGCACCCCCGCACCCTCCCCGGCGTGCAGGGAGCACAACTGAACAAACTGGTCTATTGTACTGCAAGACATTTACCAACCCCCAAACCTGCTACAAAACAGCAAACGCGGGCTTCTTTCTTTGGGGAGAAAACTGCGCAAACCACGCACACGCACAAAACATGGCAGGCAGGAGAGGAAGGAGAAAAAAGGAGGGGGAGGGCAGAGGGGAGGAAGACTGGAGATAGGTAAGTGCGCCCCAGGGCAGGAGCGTGCCTTTTCAGGCCTCGCCTCCCCCTCTTCCAGCACTCTCCCCGCCAGCCTCAGCAGCCAGAGGGGCATCTTTCATCTCGGGGATCCTTCCAGCGACGCCTTTGGCACGTTCACTGCTGTCGCCGTACCCCGCACGGCCGTGAATTATCACTGCCCCCTAGGATGGGGGTCCCCGTGGGAACGTGCGCCGCCGCGGGGGCCCCGCGGGCCGGGATTTCCACTGGAAGAGAGCCCGTGCTCCGTGCGAGTGGTCCGCGCCGGTGGGCAGCACTCCGGCCATCTCGCCCAAGCCGTGCCTCCAGCACTGGGCAGCGCTAGAGACTGCTCTGACGCAAGGGTATTTCCCTAAATCGTGTAGAAATAAAATAAAAACAATAAAAGTACCTCTGAAACGTTCCTCCTTCAGTCGAAGCCGCCGCAGGCTTTTAGCAGGAGCGAGGGGAGCGGGGCCCTCATTTTATTCTTTTCTCATATTTAGTGGCTCCCTTTGACGGAAACGTAATTTGTATAATTAGCCGAGCGCACACGGGCGACTGATGGGCTGTGGAGTGTGCAGCTCTCGACGCTAATTGCTCTCAGGAAAGGATTCAGGGCGGCTTAAGGCGAGAGATTCGCTTTCTCGCATCAGGATGGGCAGCTTTCCCTTCAGCTTAAAGCACTGTGCAGTAAGATGTGCGCGGTCTTGCCAGAGCCCCTTTCCCAGCGGGGAGAGAGCACCGCCGCCCCTCGGCTCGCCCGTGGGTACCTGCAAGGGCCAGATCCTGCCAGCACGCCCGGACTGTGGTGGCACTGCACGGCACTGGAACAGAATGTGAACTCCCAGCTCCCATCCTTTCCTCACTTTCTTTCTGCAAGCAAATCAGTATTATATTTTTTTCCTCTTATTAATAGAAGAAGGGGTAATTTGGAAACATTTCTCTTGGTCGAAATAATTTTATTTTATTCAGAATATACAGTTTAATTCCTCTATCTACAATTATTTACAGGGTTAAAATAACATTGAAAAAAGTCTCTGGAAAAGTTGAGGTCATAGATTTCAAGGCACCAATGATAGTGTCCACAGCTGAGCCAAAAAACGTCCGTATTGTATAAAAAAGGGTTTCCTTTGAAATGCAATAAGTTACATGCACAAGCTTTACACATTTTAATCTTTTTGTTTGTTTCTTTTCCCTTTAAAAAATTCCCCATATGCATTCCTTTCGTTATTATTCCTTAACAGTAAAACACAGGAGTCCAAGGAACAACAAAAAAATAATAAAATAATAAGGGTCAGGCTCTAATAAATCGTCCCAGAGGCCAGCGCTAACGGGTGCTGTAGGGAGCCGTGGGGTTGGAGATGGGAGTTGATGGAGTTGGCAGCGGGGTACCAGGAAGTGGAGCTCTCCAGGTAGCTGGATGCAGGGGACGGGTTGGAGTTTGGAGGGTGAGCGTGTGCGTGGGCATGGTGGCTGAGGGAGCGGGACGAGCCCTGAGGTTCCCAAACCGCAGGTGACTGTGGAGAGTTGCAGGCCATGGGATCGCTGGAGCTGGGACTGTGCTCCGGAGGCATCTCCCCGTTTTTCATGATCTTCTTGATCTTGGATCTTTTATTCTGAAACCAGATTTTCACCTGGGAGCGGGGCGGGAAGACAGGAGAAGGGAGGAAAGGGGGAGTGGGGAGGGAAAGCGACACCATTAATGCNCCTCCTCCTCCTCCTCCGCCTCCCACGCCCGCCCCGGGCATCCTGCCGGGCGCGCAGCGCTGCGCGGGCGGGAGCGCAGGGCATGCGCGGCCGCCGCGGGCTCTGGGAGGATGGCTGGGGCCCTGCTGGGAAGAGCTCTGTCCGGAGCGAAGTCGGACCCAAGGCATCGACCACTTCCTCCGCACAGCCGCGCCATCCTCCTGCCGCCGCCGGCGTGTCCCCAAGCGCCGCCGCGACCGCACTCGTCCCAGCCAAGCCCCAGCCGCTTGGCTTTACCACGGGGCTGTTTATTTTTTTTTCCTCCCTGACCCCTTCTTCTTTTTTTTCCTTTTTTTTTTTTTTTAATTTTAATTTTTTTTTCTTTTTTAACCTACAGCAAGTTACAAAGAAGTAAAGCACTAAAACCGCGACGCTTTCTGGTGAAAAACCCTCCCGGCTCCGCAGCCCCGCCACTGCTGGTCTCCCCCTCCCAGTCTCCTCCCCCGCCCCTCCAGCACAGGGGGAAGGAAACTTTCTTCAACACCGCGAACCTGAGTTTGAGACACGCAACAAGGCTCGGCTATTTTCTCCCTCTTCCTGCGGGGGAAGGAGGAGGGAGGTAGCCGTGGGGGCCCGGGGGCAGCTGACAGAAGCGCTAAAGCACTAGTCCTACAGTTTGTAGTCTAGATCATGCGGGCTGGTCAAAATAAGTAGACCAGTAAACCAGTTCTCCACTTTTTTTCCCCTCCCAATTTTCTTTTTTTCTCCCCTATTTATTTATTTATTTTTAGTTTCCCTTCTGGTTCAGGGAAAACTTCATCCCCGTGCTCCGTGGGTCGGGGATCTGCCGGGGCGCGCTCCCCCAGCCTCCCCACAAGCCGCGGGAACTTCCCGCACACCCCGGGCCCCCGGCCCTCACCTGGCTGGCTGGCGGAGCTCTGGACGCGGTTGTAAGCCCCGCTGTACTGGTGGTAGGGGCTGGCGTAGCTGTAGTCTGCATAGGCTTTGGCAGGATAGTTCCCGGCAGATCCGTTCATGCCGTGGTACTGATACTGGTAGGGGTTGAGCGCTTTGCCGTAGGAAGCCGAGGTAGGCGAGCAGTAGCCGTGCGGGGCTCCCCCCGCCGGGCTGTAGTAGTCGGAATCCGTAGCGGAGGACTCGGGTAAAGTGGGAGATTCCTGGGACGGGTGGTGCATGGCTGCAGCCGTCTGGAAAGGAGCTTGGAAGTCGCCGGATCTGATGTTGGGGACCCTTCTGTCAAATACTCCTGTCATAGCTCGGAGCCGGCGGCGGGCTGGGGCTGGCGGCGGGGCTGCTCGGGTCTAAGCAGACATGTCTGGGGGAGGAGGCTGCGGCGCGGTGTCTGTCTCCGGCAGACTGCTGGCTGGGGCGCAGCATAGGCTTGGTTAAATCCTTAATTGCGCTCTTACGCACAGCAGGGTGGATCGGGTTCCATTGGCCAGAGCAATCGGGAGCAGCGACACCCTAACTCGTCCAACTAGTTTAGCACAACAAAGCTTTGGCTTAAAAAAAAAAAAAAAAAAAAAAAAAAAAAAAAAAAAAAAAAAAGGGGGAAAAAAAAGGAGGAAAAAAAAAAGTCCCATTCAACCTCTTTTTAAAGTGAATACCAACAGCAATCTCCGAGCCGGAGCGCCGCGATTGGGAGGTTTCCGGCTCCCCCCACCCCTGTAGCCGGGGCAAGGGGGCTCGTCCAGCCCCGCCGCTCGGCAGCCCGGTGCCCCCGCACCTCCACCCACAGCGCCCTGGGGAAGGCTGCAGCCACGCCGCTCGGATTTGCCGTCCGGTCCCCCTTGGCTACGTTGATGGCTTGGGAACGCCGCACCGGGCGCTCCTGATTCCAACCCGATTTCTGATCTGGTGACAATAGCCATTAGGGTCTGACCGTGCTGTTTCCCTCGGACCGTCCTTCTTTCCCGGGGAAACGTCCGGGACCTCCGCGCTAAATACAGCAAACCCTGTTACCCACCAAGTACCTTGAATTTTAGTTACATCATTTCCTGCATTTCCAAGACCCTAGCACGGCCCGGAGCCAGCGGGAGACTCCCGGCATAACGCCCTGCCGTCGGGGTGTGGGGGAGCTGCTAGTGGCACCATGCGGCCTAGGGGCACTTACCCCGCGGATTTCGCGAAAGGCAACCTGTCCGTGGCACGATGCCCGTGGCTGGAGAGCCCCCGACTCTCTCGCCAGTTCTGGAGCCCCTCAAGGGTCGCTCGGCCCCACGAACGTGCGCTCCTCGAGCCCCCGGGGCGATGCTCACCGTCTGGTCCGCCTCCGGCCCAGGGTCAGGAGCCCCTCACTAAGGGAGCTCAAATCACCCTCACGCGTGGGCAGGACCACTGTGAGGCCGTCGTGGGGCTTCTCCACTCGGAGGCTGTGGCAAGAGCCCGCTTTCCGGGTGACAGCCCCATGGAAGCGACCGGAGCTGTGCGGGGGTATGGTCCCCACAGCACTCCGGCCAGCAGCACCCTCCTTCACCTGCACCCGTTCTCTCGCACCCATCTACGCACCCGCGTCCCAGGCAGCGCGCTTCATGTCCGGGCCGGGGAGAGCCACGGGCCGGTGATGCCCGTCCCTGCTGATTTTACAGCAGTGTTGCAAAAAAAAAAAAAAGGATCAAATTTTACTAGACGCTAAGGAAAACAAATAAAAGGCTGTTTTCAGTGACCTGGAGTTGTAGATTTTTCTGAAGTTGTTTACTCTCCAGATTTAGCCTGTTTGCTCACCGAAGATCTCCCAGCCAGCTGAGTAACACTTGTAACACAACCGTGCATGTTGTACTTGAACTTATTGTTTGCTTTGGAAATGTCCACAGCTCATATAAAATCACATTAAACAAATCCCTAAGCATTTCATTACATGATTCACTTACTTAAATCCATTGGAAATATCTCTCCCCCCTCTATTTTTTCCCTTCTC
>VYZP01043548.1:54963-93089 GCA_013400635.1 Hypocryptadius cinnamomeus
CCCCCCCTTTTTTTTTTTTTGTTTGTAAGGAGAGGAATCAGAGAGGGATATGTGTTTATGACCGGGTAAGGGGAGAGTAAGTTTATTAAAGCTCCCAGTTTGCATCCAGTTGGAAGGGATGGTAGAGGTTTTAAGCAGACGAAGAGGGGGAAAGGGGGAGGAAAGCCCATTTGTGTCATAAATTCCAGGGCACTGCACTTCAACACGTTCGGGCAGGAAGGTGCCGTTTTAGGGGAGAGAACGGGAGAGGAGCTGGGCGCCGGTCTCGCACCCAGCCTCGGCGGCTCTGGAGCCGCGGCGGGTCCTGGCCGAGCCGTCCCGACAGGCTGCTTGTACAGCTCACCGGGGAAATCTGGATCTCTGCAGCAGAGAAAGTTTCCTCTTGTTTTATTCAGTAGCAGGGCAAGGGACAAAAAAAAAAAAAAAAAAAAAAAANGGGCAAAGCGAAAAAAAAAAAAAAAAAAAAAAAAAAAAGCTTGGATATTAAGAGGAAAAAAAAGGCAGAAACCCAACAGATCCAACCGCAAACCCCCCAAGCTGATTTTTTTTTCTGAAGGCATCCGCCGCCGTTGCAGTCCGTGCGAGGATTACCGGGCTGAGGGCACACAAATCCGCCTGTTTGCGGGTTTCCTGTCCCCCGTCCTTCCCAGCCCGAACCCGATTTTCTTGCCTTTCTGCTGTTTTCCCCCAGCGGTTTTTATTTAACACATCCGGTGGGAGCGGGCTGCTCGGAGGGAGCCGGAGTCTGTTTTCCATTTCACAATACGGTCATTGTTTACCGGCACATGCCCGCCGCGTCGCCTGAGCGGCGGCCCGGGGCCCCCGCGGCCCGTTCGGGCCCGACCGAGCCCCGCGGCGGGCCGGGCGCTGTGTCCCGGCCGGTGCTCGCCGGTGCCCCGCCCTGCCCCGGTCCTGGTCGGGAGTATCCCACCGGCTGAACCCTCCGCCCGGGTTCACGCAGGGCTCTTCGTCCCCTCTCGCTCTGCAGCGCTTTGTTTCCGGCCAACGAGGGAGATATTTCGGATGAGCCTCTCAGACTTTTGGATAAAATCTTGCAATTGTTCGCAGAAAATCTTTCACTTTCTGGATAAAATATTCTCTCTTGGGCACCGAGTTTTTGCTGGGAAACTTTATTTGCATGGAAATTGCTGGCAAAGAATGAAAGGAAATTTTTTCCCTTCCTTAAAAAAAAAGCCCCAAACAGCCCTCCGCAGTGGAAACACAGATTAACTCTTGTTTTACAGTATCAGAAAATGGTGATTGCCATTCAACAACTTCTACAACTGAGGACTTTCCTCATCTTAGGCTTAGGACTTGTTTACCTAGGGGGGTGTTTTCAGAATGAAGAGGCAAAGGGACTGAGAGTCCTTGTATTCTCACCTAAGGCAAAAAAAAAATTCTGCTGCAAAGTAAAAAGTCTTGAAATGTTCAGTATGGGCAAAAGCTATCGGGATCCAGTGGAGAGGGCTAGTGAACTGCCCAGAAGAATGTTCATAAGACAGTGAGAAAGGGAGAAATGCAGGAAAGGATTTTGGAAAGCAGCAATTGCAAGCAGGGAAGGAGAAATAAACCCAATGGAAAACTCAACTTGCATCTAAGACTTTTTGCTCACATTTCAGTAGCTTTCTGAAGAGCCTTTGGCATTGGGTACAGATGGTTCAGGAAGAGGAAAATGAGCATGTCTCCACATGCTCACGACTTGCTCTGCTTTGGGGAACTGAAGTCACTCCTAAAGGAAAGGATGTCTGTGTTCCTTTGAATGTCACCATTTTTCTTGATGGAAGGATGCACATGTGAACTTGGGATCAGAGCCTGTGTGGTCCCTCAAACACTGGTGCAGGCATTGTTCTAGTCCTCCATCCAAAAGGGTCATCCATCCAAAAGGGTCATTTCCCATCCCTGGAACAGACTTTTCTCTTCCAGTTTCTTATGTGTGCCCAAGAATCACTGGGCCTCCAGTTAATGAAGTGAACCTGTCACTTTGGCATTTCCATGGCTGATGGATTCACTGCCAGGCTTGGCCACAGACTAGGCTCTGCTGGCCTCGCTTGTCCAGCCTGTAAATTGCACAGCACATAAAAACCATGACATACAATGTTAGGAATTAGAATTTGCTTTTTAGGGCGACCTGTGACTGTCTCTTTCAGTTGCCAAGGAGCTGACAGGAGGAGAGTACACTTGTGCCTATTTCCCCCAAATTGCACCAGCATGAGTGAAGAGGGGAGCTAGGGCTTCCTGTTAAGGTCATCTGTAGCAGGCTGAGCCAAATGCAGGGGACAAGATGATGTTAAGAGATTCCTGCCTGAATTCCCCCCTTCCCTCCTTTCTCAGGGCATGCCTTCCAGGGTTGCTGAGGGACTGCTTAGCTGTTTCTTGATGCATCACAACCTTCCCAAGGCAGGGCATTGCCTCGCAGTCCCAGCTGAGTCATGGCCTGCTGCTCCAGGAAGAGAAATATTCAGAGAACTTGACCATTCCTTCACCTTTTGGAGCTCTGTCCACATAAGCTCATGGGGCAGATGGGGAACTCACATTATTCTTTCATTCATGGGCTCCACATGGTTGTGAGCCATCTCAACAAATATGGAGATGCACCCTGGGCTGGGCAGGATGTTTCAGGAAAAGTCTGTCCTAGTCTTTTTTTCTCGTTTCCAGCCCATATGCTTCCACTGCAATGTAACACTGGCCTCTTTCTAAGGTCATGGAAGCCAGCAGAGAACCACCATCAGAAAACCCAACTTCTCCCAACGGAGTCGTTCTTCTACCTGCCTGCTCCTCAGGTAGCTGGATGTTGTTATTCCAAGAACTGTAGGTGCTTCAACTGATGTGAGGCCCATTGGTTTCAAAGAAAGCCAAGACACAAACCAGGTGGAGCCCTCTCCTCTCTGCAGTTTGGGTCAGCAGTGAGAGCTGCAGGATCAAGGCTCCCTGCGCAGTTGCCCGGAGTTTCCATAGCAGATGTTTGAGCATGGATCTGGAGTTGCGTGGGCCAAGCTGCTGCTGGAGCTGCTGCTCTGATGCAGAGCATGAGCCAGCACCACTGGAGAGCCGAATGTAAAATCTCTCTTTGCCAGAAACACTACAGGGAAAATATTTGCTCTAGCTGCTCTTGCTGCCCAGAGGTGGTGCCACAGGGAGGGCACTGCAGACATCTGGCACGGCAGACGGTGATGGCAGTGACATACTGGGAAGGGCCTCCAACCAAGAGCAGAGGAGGAAAGGACCTCAGCTGTGGCAGCAGGAGGGGCAGGCATGAACGACTTCAGGAAATTCAGCATCCTGGATGAGTGGGCAGCTGGGCTGGATGACTGTAATGATCTTTTCAGGCCTTAAAATTTATTACTGTAGCTTTTAGCTCTGGGTAGCCAAAGGCAGTTGCTCCTCGAGGAAGAAGGCTGATTCATCTGCAGCACAGGCATTCACTCTGCTTATTCTCTCTTGCCTGTCACATCTCCTTCAGCTGTAACTCACTTGTCGGCCTCTCAGATAGAAGCAGGGTTGTTGCTGCCTCTCTGCAGGACTTCAGATGGGAGATAAATCCCTTTGCATCCCAATGCCACAGGAATGCTTTCCTAGACCTCTGACATCCCTGTTAAAAGATGACCGCTCAAAGAATTCAAGGCACAGCTCTTCAGACCCTTTGGTGTGCTTTCAGCAGGGCAGGGCAGGGTAGGGCTGCTGGCTGAGGGGCTCAGGGAAGCCTGCCTCCGGGCCCTTGTGGATTTTAACTTACAAGTCTCAGGAATTAAGCTTACAATTTTCCTTTTGCTCGTTTTGTAATGATCTAATATGTTGTTTTCCTACAGAGGTCAGCCAAACTTTTATAATTTAGACCTTGAAGGATTTGCAGATGGTGGCAGCCTTAGGAAAAAATCTTGAAAACTCCTGCTTAGCTAATGTCTGTGCAATCAGCTCAAGTCAGGCAGTGTTAGACCATACACAAATCCATGAAGAAATTAACAACAGCAATTAAACGGCAGGAGCAGTGAATATGAGAAGGGACACTGAACAAGGGACAAGGGCACCTTGCAGGTTAAAGATTGAAATGGCAAATGCACATCTTGTCATATGGTTCTGAACCTATTACTTGTTCCTTACATGGTCTGCCTGGCCTTCCCTATTAAGTTTATCAATATGTACTCACCAGCAGTACATACTCTAGCTAGCAGTAGAATAGATCTAGAAAATGACTTAATAGCATGCATCTGTCATAAAACCCATGTTGTGTTCAGTTCTTCAGTTAGAGCTTTGCCTTTTTAATAATACTTCTAAAGTAAGTATATGCTTGGCTTTCCTCATGTAATTCCAGGGCTACATTATTTTATTTCATTTCATCCCATCTCCTGCCTTAGGTTTTATGTTCTTCACTGAAACGTACACTACCATAATTCAAACTTGGTCTCCTAAAAGTTCCCTATGCGGTACAGGGGGACCTTCTTCTCTTTTATCTTTCACAATCCAGTCTGCAGCTGCCAGCAGCCCTGCAGGGAAGTTGGATGTCACTGGCTGCGTTGTCAGTGCTGTCTCTTCAAGGGGCTCTGTAAGGTCACCACCATATTTATCAGCATAGAGGAAAAGACTTTTCTTTTTCTGGTATTCATTTTTTCATCTTTGAATTACATCTTTGAATTACATCTTTGTCCTTGGAAGAGGGCCTGCTGCAAGAAACATCAAGATGCTCTGCTTTAAGATTCATTTTACATTCCTGTGAAGATCTTAATTTATTGGAAAAATTGAGGTTATTTTCTTCTTCAGCTAAGATTTCTTTATCACAATGTTCTCTAGCCAGTGACTGAAAAATAGCTCTTGGGGCTGTATAATTTGGGCTTCTGCAAGCCTGCTCATTCTTTTATTTTTAAGAAAGTGCCTCGGTTTGGGAATGAGAAATAAGGTGGTTTTCTTCAGAGACAGATTTTGAATATGCAGGAACATATTTTGAGGAAAAGTATCACCTGGGTGGATACCTACAGAAGGAAAAGAATTTTCATTAAAGATATTTAAGTGAAAATACATTTCGATTAGAAATAAGACCTGTTTTACAATTTTTCTTTCTTTCAAAAAGCATAAATTAATTTTTGAAAAGAAGTCCAAAAGGTTATGGTTGCTTCTGCATGACTCATACTTTTTCATGAAGATGCCTCCTTTTCCAAGTGAGATCTTTGGATCAATCAGAAGAAGAAAGAATGATGGAGACGTCACCAAACAAGGTTGTATGGCTCACGCTGTACAGGAAATCAGAGAAAATGATTGCTGTGTTCCCTTCTGGCCTTCAGATCTTTTTGCCAGTTTCATAAAAAGTTCCACTTTTTCCTCCCATGCTGCCAAACACATCGCATCACCCTGATTTCAGAATTATTTGGTATTAGAAATGGTGTGTGTGTGTGATGATGCCTGGCTTTGGGACTTTTCATCACATGAGAGAACCGCAATTAACCCTACAGCTCTTTACAACACAGTGTGCATGGCCACATCTTCCTTCTCCCCTGATCTCCACAGGGAACCCACCTGACACAAACCACCACCATGATCCATGTCCTGCTAAACCAATGGAAAGGGCCTCCATTGGCTTCAGTGGGAGTAGATGGAAGGTTTGTGTGCCCACGTTCCCCCTCCAGGTTCAACACCTGGAACCTCAAAGCTGTAGATTCTGCCTTACCCTACTCATTGCAGCTCTTGTGCTTGGCTCTCAGCTGTCCTCTCTCCATCCCATTTTGCTGGAGGACTCCATTGTGATGGGATGGACATAAAATCTTTTCTTCCTCTGGCACTGTTGCTGAATTTAGGCAGCTGAGAAAACCTCGTCATGCTTGCTGTTGCATGCTTTTGTACCTTCTAGAGAAGGTACAGATAGACTGAGAAAGCCATTGCCCTTAAGCCTGTCCTCAGCCTTTTTGCTGTGTTATGCAAAAGATCACAATTATCCTCTCTGGCTTTGGAAAAGAAGCTAGATAGAATGCAGAGATTATGAAGGGAAGCAGTCATATTACAACAATTCTGGGCAACGAAATAATAGTTGTGGGTGGAGTGAAAGGATGGTACAGTGTCATCCAAATGAGCAATGGTGCCAGTGTGAGTCTTTCCAGCCACAGTCAAAAGAACTGTATGCAGCCCTTTGTTTGCTTTTACTCTGTGATATAAAAGGTGAAATCTTCCATAGACTGAAGTGACCAGGATGTCATTAGTGTTATTTTACACAGGATTTCAGGGGAGATGGCTTCAGGTGTTCGTGAACAGGATTTGGACTGAGGTTCTCTATCAAATCTAGTTCTTTTTTCAGTGAAGTAATTGGTGGTGTTGCAGCTTGAATGGAGCAGAGCTCTTTACTGAAGGCTTCACATTTAATCTTTTCTCACTAGGACTTCAGGAACTAATAGAGTGTTAACAAAAGAGTGAGAATCACATTTTTCTGCACATTTTGTTTTTATAATTGTAATATTATAGTGCTGTTTACTCAACCAATATAAACCCAGTGCTCTTGGCAAATACTTACAATGTGTGTGCTCTGAATTTATTCTTTGCAAAGCAGACTTTACACGCCACAGATGAAAACGCTTCTGCCTTTATTTAAATAGGAAATAAAAGGGATTGCATTACTCTACTTCTTTGCAAGCTGAAAAAAAAAGGCATTGTCCTCTTTCAGAGTTCAGATTTCATTTTCTTCAAATGAAGTTGCAGTGGTTAGATTTACAAAACCTCTATTCTTTTTTTTTTCACAGATCTGCAAATTTTCTATCTTTAAAGTATTTGCACAGAGTCAAAAAGGAAACAATAGAAACACAAGTCTTCAAGCTGGGATGAAAAATGGCAAGAATAAGATTTGAACACTTCTTAATACCAGTGTAGCTATAAGATTACTTTTAAATTATTTTTTTCTGAAAATTCTGTACTTTATTGATGAGGGCAAATCAGAGTGTAAAGTAGAGAAGACATTTCTAAAGATTTTCTTGGACTGTTTAAAGCTACATCTGAAGACATATAGACATATAATAGAAACACATAGACCAACCTACTATTGTGTTTTACACTTTGGCATTTTTGCAAACTTCTGTAATTATGTCTTTTTAGTACATTAAAACAAACATCAAGGAAATAGAAAATATTTCTTCCACAGCTGTGTTTACAACCTCAAATGTGTTTTTTTTTCCTCAACCAGGCAACCAGTCTGAGATAAGAGGTTTCCCTGCTGTGTAACACAGCATAATCAGAAGCATACACAGCACCTACCTGGAGTATTCCAACACACAAAAGTAGTGGAAAATTAAAGAAATAGAATTGAAAAGTCAATAGCTTTTTCCAGTGAGACACATTTGACACAGCAATAGACATACTTTTAAAATACATGAATGTACATAAGATGTTGGAGAATTTCTTTGAGTAAAATTCTGCTCATACAGGGTGGTAAAAAAAGAGTATTCAAACATTCTTGACGAAATAAAAATTTTAATAGAAAAAATTTAAAACAGATCCCCATTTTACCATAATGTGAATAATGATTTTCCACTTTCTTTACTACTTTGGGGAGCATATTTTACGTAAATGAGCTATTCCTAGTAAAATGAAAATATTTTGTCAAAATTGAAAATATATGTTTTTTAGTTGAAATCAGCAGCACCTTCAGAGATTTCCTGGAGAGTTTTAATCTGCCTGAATATCTGTTGAGGAATGAAAATGAAATTTTTTTTACTGCCATTTCTGTAGAAGAAATAAGTTGCAAATGCATTGCAGAAAAGTGTCTTTCCCTTGAAATGATCAATATTGCTTTTTGATTTTCAGCCATTGCTAATATGATGTAACCACTTTTCAAAAAGTTCAGACATTTTTAGGTAGGATTTTATTTCACTGGAAAGTTTTATGGATCCTTTAAAAACTTGCTTTGAATCATCACTCAATAATTATTCCAAATGCTGTAGGAATCAGAAATTCTGACAAAATTTTTGGGTCATGTAAAACGTACATTTTTCCTAACTGAAATGAAATATTTTATTATAACTTCAAGCATTTCTTTCAGTTCTTTTATTTGTATAAAGGAAATGAACGAAATTTTGTAATCACAGAATGAAAATGTGTAGTAAAACATCAACGTGGACTTTTCAGGCTTCCATACTATTTATTTATTTTTTTTTTTCTTTAGTATGGGCAGCTGAGGAAAAAACCCTCAAAAATCCAGTGATGGAATATTTCTGACTAATCAAATTTACAGGTTTTTTTAAAAAAAACCCACCTTGGCTGAAAAAAAGTGATTGGAACATCCTTTGTTGTTTAAATCAAGCACTGGCCAATGAAGCCTGGAGAGCAGACAGGCACTTAGGAAAGGAGGGTCACGATGTTGATGAGGGGACTGGAGCCCCTCCCCATGAAGACAGGCTGAGAAAGTTGGGGCTGTTCAGCCTGGAAAAGAGAAGGTTGTGCAGAGACCTCACAGCAACCTTCCAGCATCTGAAAGGGCATACAGGGAAGCCAGAGAGGGACTCTTTGTCAGAACTGTAGTGACAGGACAAGGAATAATGGTTCACATTGAGAGAAGGGACATTCAGGTTAGATATGTGGAAGGAGTTCTTTACTGTGAGGGTGGTGAGACACTGGAACAGGTTGCCCACAGAAGCTGTGGCTGCCCCATCCATGGAAGTGTTCAAGGTCAGGCTGGAGGCAGCTTTGAGCAACCTGGTCTAGTGAAAGGTGTCCCTGCCCATGGCAGGGGGGCTGGAACTAAATGATCTTTAAGGTACTTCCAACCCAAACTATTCTATGATTCTGTGATTCTTAAAGTTCTTCTCAGCAGCTGAAATTTTAGGCAATCTCCTTTGTCTTGTTTGAAGGTTCTGCCCATGGACTTTGGACACAATCTGGTCAGTAATCTTCATTAACATGGTATTTGCAGCTTGTCTTATTTTAGCCACATAAAATCCAGGTTTCAAGTCGAGGCCAGGACCTTCAGCTTCCATTGCTGACATGAAGAAGGATTGGACGTGTCTCAAGGTGGGATCACTCTCCTAGGAGAGACATTATGGGACAGCAGTGGGGATGAAACCCTGAACTTCTACCAAGAATATGGATCACACTCAAGTTTTTAGGATAAGGTGGATGCTAATGTAAGCTAATATAACCTGTCAGGAACACTTTCCAGATCACCTATAATACAGTCTGAGTATTTACCACTGTATGGGCATATAATCCAGGACAATCACCAAGAACCAGCAAATAAGGGTGATTTTGTTTTGTGTGCACATATTCCATGAGTTTAATGTTTGACTCTTCAAACTCTTAGTTGAACCCATCCTCTAGCATGAGTGCCAGCACTATGAACAGGTAGTCAATCACAGGGACAGGTGTAGTTTGGTTTCAGGAGAATCTGAAGTCAGAATACTCCAAACAGGAGTGACACAACTCTTCTTAATAATGAAGATTATAAAACCTCAGACACCATAGTCTAAGCAAGTGTCATGGCAAATTCATTACCATCAGCAAATCATGTCAAAAGTGTTTTGGAGCTAGGCTGCTCCCACTGGTGCCAGGGGAGCTTAACCATGGCCTTCCCCAGAAGCCAAGTCAGGTCAGCACCCAGCTTCTGCAAATTCTCAGCTTGTCATCATGGGCTCTGGATGGATGGGCTTAAGGCATGGATGAGAGCGACCAGATGAAATTTTGTGACTCTGCTGCAGCAGATGAAGCTGGCTGCTTGCTCTTGCAACATGTTATTTCACCCTTTGCTACATTCTCCACAGCACCTGGCTTTAAACAGGACTTTGAGATATGTTTAGAAATAGTTCTGGTTATAAGAGAGCTTAGCTCTCAAAGTCTGTGTCACAAACTTAATAAGATAAATGCAAGCTATTCCTTAAACTTGGGAGGTTTGTGTTTAACTCATTCAGTTCACATCCCTGGTGGGCTGGCCTTGTCCAGCATCTCAGTACCCATACTGCTGCTCACTCACTTCCCCCACACAGAAGAAATAGGAAGAGCAAAAAGAGCAAGAGAACTCCCAAGGTGATATAAAGGCAGTTTCATTGGTGAAGAAAAGAGGAAAAAACAGCAAGCAAAGCAAAGGCAACCACCCACCACCTCCCATGGGCAGACCAATGCCCAGACAGTTGCTGAACTTGACCTGCTGGAAACTGGCTCTGCATCCCTCCTTCTGCCTCAGGTTTTATTGCTGCGCATGATGTTACAGGGTAAGGAGGTGAACAGCTGCAAAACCCTGATCCTTCCTGAAAGGATGTGTGAATTTCTAAGCACATGTAACCATTAAAAAATTGATATAGGGATAGATTTGTCCTACCTGCAATGCCTAGAGAGTCGTTTCTTTAGGATGATATTTGAGTCATGGGATGCGAGTTTCCTTAAGGAGGATAACCGGATAAGAAGTAGTTTGTTTTTCTTCTTCTTTCAAAAGAAAAACGTCTGTTTACTTACACAAACAATGCTATGAACCTTTCTATTCCCTTTCAGAAGAAACCTGGAGTCATAACTAGTTAAAAACCACTTTCTGCAACACAAAGCACTCTTCTGCTCACTGAGATATTTATAGAGGAAATTAGCACAACTTCTTCATAAATCTGAAAAATTTAAAAGTGATATGGCTGGCAAACATGGTTTCCCTTTTTAGCTTCTTGAGCATTTCTGTCATAACAAACATTGTCCCCCAGTTGTGGCACCCTTTCCTCTCACAAATTTTTGTGTGGTGCTGGAACATACATTCATATGATTCCCTTTCGTTTCTGACACTGCTATGTCATTTTATGGATTTGCACTGACAGCATTTCATTTCAACATCATTATAGCATCTCAACTTTCCACACTGAGCACACCAAGAGGCTTTTGTGATGATGCTATACTAAGAACAGTTAGACTAAATAGGTTATTAACATGATTACAAATAACCTTGCTGAAGATTAATTATTATGCATGAGCATGAGCAGGTTTTCTTGCTTAAATTTTCAACTGCTGCAAAATTTCATATTTTCTGTCTTTTACAACTGGTCAAGAGATTCAAGTTATAGGTAAAGCTACCTTGCAACTGAAGGATGCAAAGCCTGGTGGGTTCACAGACTGCTGTTATGGCTAGCGAAAGTGGGCAGGAGTCAGGAGCCAGTTCATCATTTTGGTTCCTTGGAAGTCAGGTGCCTGAGCTGGGCAGCAAGGTGCCCAGGTGTCTCAATTCCCACCACAGACAGCAGGAGGAACCAAAGGGGGTTTGACCTGTCAGTGTTAGACCAGCTTCTTAAGGTGTGATGGGATTTTGTTGGGACCGTGGTGGTACCAACAGCAGAGGGAGGCTGGAGAAATGAAAGGTGTCTCTGCCCATGGCAGCACAGTTGGAACTAGCTGATCTTTATGGTCCCTTCCAACCTAAACTGTTGTATGTTTCTGTGATTCTGTGAATTATCATCACTGCTTTAATTTAAAAAAAATTAAACTTAGGAGAGTCTAGTTCTAGCCAAAGAGGTGATAAAAAAGGAAACTGGAGAAAAATGGCATGACAGATAACAAACAAAAAAGAAAGAACCCCTAACCTCCAACACACCTCTTCTTATGTCTCTTAGTGCTGTGTCTTAGAGATTCATGGCTGCACAAGCTAGGATGTACAAAGGAATCCCAAGTGACAAGTGTAAGACAGACGCCTTTCTGAGCCCTCTGTGATTAGAGGGAATCCATAATGGCAGAGGTGCTCTTGAAGTGACATTCATGTAGGCCGGCAGTGCAGCCACCTCCGGATCAGGCATCTCCCTGAGTGCCATGGCCAGTGTCTGTTCCTGGTTCCCTGAGTCGAGAAAAACCTCTCATCCAGGTAGCTGGGCTTGCAAGATGCAGATTGAGATGCAGATTGAAATGCAGATTGAGCAGGTGGGCGCCTGAGACAAAAGGATGGCACACTTTTGGGATAACAAAAGCCACTAAGAGTCAAGGTGAATAGACACTGAGAGACACTTCAGGAGCTGGGAACTGCTCACCTTTTGGATAACAAAGGAGATGAAGACAAGTGAAGGCTCCTTTGTCGAGGGTCCTCCTTGGACACCAGCTCTGGGAGTTTCTGTGTTACTGTGCTGTGAATAAATGGAACTCGACATCTGAGACTCTGCTATGGGAAAACAAGAGCCAAATGGGTAAGGAAACCTGGCCTGACTGTGTGAGTGCAGTGTGGAGCGAGTCAAGCGGGACTCCTGTTGGCACACTGGAGCTGCCTTCTCTGAAGGACCTCTGCTCCCAGCAGTCCCAGTCTCTGGTCTCGGGAGTGACTGGCAGAGGGTCTCAGAATGGATGGTCAGACTGGAATCTGGCCATCTGGGATCTAAGGGTCATTTCCTTAACACCTGAACCCTGCTGCAAAACCTCCACCTGTACATGAGCGTTCCCAGACTTGGATTTGCTCTAAGCTAGAAAAGATATGCAAACTTATGCACAATTACATTGAAAGTTATAGAACATTTAAATAGCTGTAGAATCAAATATAGCAAAACTTAGATTTATCAAAATGTATGATATTCAGAAAGTCTTCATTCATCTCCCTTCTGGAAGTGTGTTCTAACACAGGCTCTAATTACATCATCAACTACTATTTTTTTGTAATAAATTGGAACATTTGTGTTGGCGAGGATATCCAAGGCATACTTAGGAAGTGAGATAGGTCAGTATTTTTACTGTCATTTTAAAATTAGTGATCTCCACTAGTGCATTTGGTACAACAAGTAGAATCAGTCATTTCTCCATGGTCTTTTGCAGGAGTGGGAATTTTCTAGTTTCTGTAGTATGTAAATGCCTTAACAACCTTGATAATGTTTTTCCTAAGGTGAAATGAGACAGTGAATAGCATTATCTCCACTGTTTTAGATGGAAAAATGAGACAGGATACTTACAGGAGTCCAGATTAAAGACAGCAATTTGGACTCCCACATCCATCTCGCCACTGTCTCCACCTCTGTGACGATATCCTCAGGCAGATAGAAAAACAGAGATCTATTTTCCTCTCCTTTAAATTTTTCTTCTTTACACCTTCACACTGCAATGACATCGTCGGTGGCATGGAAAAAAATGTGCATCTGAAAGAAGAAAAATTTATGGTGTGTATTTTTAGTCAGCTAAATCCTCAGATAAATGTTCCAGCAAGCCCTGGCTGCATGGGATAGGGAACAGGACTGAGAGGAATCAGATGAGGAAGTAGTGAGCTGGGAATACAACTATTTAAGACAGTGCTGCATATTTTTTATTTGATATTTATGGATCAGCTGATGTAGATCAAAAAAATTACCAGGGGGCAGTTCTAAATGATCTTATTCGAATGAGAAATCCCAGGTAAATGTGAAAGTCTGGAGGCACAGCACTGGGAGATCAGCTGCCTGACACTGTTCTCAGTTGAGTAGCACAGAGTTTCCTCCATGTGCTTTGGAAAGCGAGCAGCCATAGCATGTATGTCATGAATGTGGAGTGGTGTGTAGGAAATGGATATGCCACCTGTAGCCTGACCCATGAATTATTAAGCTGATGTTTTGTCACAACATTTTTTTTTTTTTTTTGCAAGAGACTATTTTGGAATATTAAAGACTAGTTCTGCACCATGGATAGCTCTAATTGCAGGTGAATTTATCTGTAAGACCGCAGGTGAGGCCGCTGTGATCCTTAAACATGTTCTGTCACCCTACAGCCCAGAGGACACTGCTGTAGTTCATCCAAGTGCAAGAGTTTGGTGGTCTAGATAGTCCAAGGGGTCCTCATGTACAGGACCTCTGTATGTATACCATACATCTCATATCCAAGCTTGGAAACAGCCACCGTTCCCATCCATAATTGTGGGTGACCCACAGAATCACACAATGAACCAGGTTGGAAAAGACCTTTGAGATCATCAAGTCCAACCTGTGACCAACACCATCTCATCAACTAAACCATGGCACTGAGTGCCTCGTTCAGTCTTTTTATAAACAGGTGGTGACTCCACCACCTCACTGGGCAGATGATTCCAGTGCCCAATCACTCTTTCAGTGAAGAATTTTTTCCTGATGTCTAACCTAAACTTCCCCTGGTCCAGCTTTAGACTGTGTCTTCTTGTTCTTCCCAGTGGTTCCCTGGGAGGAGAGCCGACCCCCAGCTAAATACAACCACAATTCAGGGAATTGTAGAGAATGAGAAGGTCACCCTGAGCCTCCTTTTTTCCAGCTCCCTCAGCTGTTCTTCACAGGGCTTGTGTTCCAAGCCCCTCAACCAGCCTTGTTGCCTCCTCTGGACGTGCTCAAGCATCTCGATGTCCTTCCCAAACTGAGGGGCCCAGAAGTGGACACAGCACTCAAGGTGCGGCCTCACAGGGCCGAGTACAGGGGAAGAATGACCTCCTGCTCCTGCTGGCCACACTATTCCTGACACAGGCCAGGATGCCACTGGCCTTCTTGGCCACCAGGGCACTCTGCTGGCTCATGTTCGGTCAGCTATCGACCAGTACCCAGAAAGGCCAGGTCTCTTTCTGCCTGGCCACTGTCCAGCCACTCTGTCCACCTTGGAAGTGTTCAAGGTCAAGCTGGATGGGGCGTTGAGCAACCTGATTTAGTGAAAGATGTCCCTGCCTATGGCAGGAGGTTGGATGTGATGAACTTTAAAGGACTTTCTCAACCCAATCCAGTCACCTACCTCAGAAGTCTCCCAGTCCAGGAAGAGTTTTAGATGTTTCCATGATCAAGAAAGAGGATGGGCCACTCTAAGAGAGGAACAGTTTCTCTCGTGCCGTCTCAGGTTATTCCTGAACTAGTGAAGCCTGAGTAAAAACCTGTGAAATGAAGCTTGTCCTTTCAAATCCAAGCCTATGCCTTTCAGCTGCCTCACCCCAAGACAGATGTGCTGCGCCAGCCTGCAGAAAACCTGATTCATGGCTTCATCCATAGCCCATTGCCAAAAAGCAAAAGATTTCCGTTGACTTCACTCAGTTTCACAGCGGCCCCTGGGACTCAAAACGCACTGCAAAACACCAGTTCTCTGCTGAATCTCTCAAGGGTCTCCTGTGTTGTTAGAGCCAGCAGGGCCTCCCTGGTTCCTGCCAGCAGGGAATTTGGCCCTCTGTGCCATTTCCAGCATGGATGTTGCAAGATGATGGTTAAATGATTTCTCTTGAGTTTTTACTGATAAAAAAATATGGCAGACTTTTTGGAAAACCCTACCTCTTGTACTACTGCCAAGTGTTTCCTTCTCTATTGCTACCAAGTTTTGACTTCAAATGGAACTTTCTAATTGCATCACAAATATTATATCATGAAAGTTTGGAACCTGTTAACATAGTCCAGAATAAAATAACTGAAAAATAACAGACTACAACCTCTTTTCATTACACTCTGAAGGTCTAAAAAGTTCTGAAGTATAAATTCTCAATCCTGTCTGTGTATTGAAGAACAGATGACCTCACAGCTGAACGAGCTGGTTGCTTAAAGAAGCTGGCTAATCCATGAGACATTATTTCTATCTTCTTCTGTTGGCATCTTTTGTAATAGTTTATTAACAATGATTTGTGTCCTATTGAGTAAGCTGTGTTTGTATAACACCATTGGCACTACATTAGCTGAAGCCAAGGGTATTCTGGCTAGTTAGTCACAGCTATCAAATGCTTGGAACTTAATTTTCACTCTTTTCTGGCTAAGAACTTTTAACAAATATTTTGCTGCAGGGTAGAGAAAATCCTAAATACTCAACAGTATTGTTTGCAGGGCCAGACAGGCATTTGCAGCCAGATGAATATGTTTGATGTGCTTTTGCAGTGGAAACACAATGACATCTACTGGCCGATGAAGATGGCTGTCAGAGTGTCTGCTGGAGCAAAACAGCCCAGACTCGACTCTGCAAGGAAAGGGCATGACATTCTTCTGAGAGGCAAGATGACAAATCAGAACAACACCCATAGCCATCTCAAGCAATACAATAGAGATCGAAAAACAGAAAATATAAGGTATTTTATGTACCACTTGTTTATTGTTAGTTGAAAAACAAAGAAACAAACAAACAACATAAATCCTCTGATGGTGCAAATTTTTTCTGTTGTCCTCAGTAATGGCTGTCAGAGTTTAAAAAGTTAAAGCAACTTACACTGAGTGTAGCCAGCTAAAATTCACCAACAAGATCCAGAACACACAAGGGCCTCCTCTCCTCTTAAAAAAAGGGATACATGTAAGCAGGACTTTTTGATACCCTAAAATGACACAGTTCTGCATGGCACTGATATTAGTGCATTTTTTCTCTTAACATGATGCAATCTCTGTAAGTCTTGTGCAGAAGACTATATCTAATCAACCCCAAAGGCATGATGCTCCAGTGGTATGGTATTTCTCTTGCAAACAGTGCTATTAAAAATAAATAAAGGAGGCAATCAAAACTTGTCTGTTTCTGAAACTGTGAATGCTAACAATAGCAATGATAATGAATTTTCTACCAGCTCACACTTCTTATGTTCAAAATGTGTATAATTTTGAAATCCCTTGTCTTCCATCAACTCTGCTCCTATAATTTTTAGTTGTGTTGACTCAAAAAGATGATGCAGTTCAGCAGAACCTCTGAAAATCATCATCCTTGCTTTCTAAAATGGATAGGTTGTGCAATTTACTCAGTAAGTGCCACTGGGTTGGAAATGTTACACAGCCAGTATATCAGTGCAGCATCCAGAAGAGGAACTGTGTGGAAAAGAAGGCTTTGGCTTCCATTCATGGAAGCAAATCAATCCAGAACTAAAGAATGCAGCACAGACTAGATCCTGTCCATGGCTGTACAGGCTTCTAGGTGGTGACAAGAAAATTGAGGCTGCCCAAAATTAATGAATATTGTGCATGGAAGTAAGGGCAGGAAACATGAGCAATGCATTAAGTGCGGTCACTGCAATCCATGGAGACTTTAGTACCATTGCACATTGGGCTTAGCAGGAGTCAAGAATGTGCTTGAACTGGAGCAGTATCTTGTATAATGTGAGTGCTCCAAAGCTCTGTACAATTTTGCATGTCACTCCCTCACTTAGATTTCATCCCTTACAGAGGAGATGAGGGAATGTGAGCAAAGGGATTTGACCCTGATGTCACAACCCTACTGCTCAACAATGGGCCTTTCACAGTGCTGTTGCAAGGAAGAAAAGAAAAAAAGAGAAGGGAGATGGCATAACACAAATAAGCAAAACATGGTCAGTCTGTGGTTATAAAGGTCTAAAAGGGTCCTCCTCATAGCAATAAAAGAGAAATCTGTGATAAAAGTGGTCTGACCATCAAAATATTGCAGGAAGTTCTTACCGGACCATATACATCAGATGATGCCTTCTGTACATTGCATAGCAATGGTACAACTATAGACTGGATTTCCCTCCTCAAATAATTTCAGAGCATCAGAATCGGCCTTTGATTCCTGACTGGCAGCATTCAGAATGCAGGACAAAACAGGAATGTGTATATCTGTGAAGCTGCTTGTTTGCATATGTCATCCTGGATTTCGGTTCTGAAAGGCTACATTCTATTGAGACAAGAAAACATAAGCAAGAACAAGGAAATGTCTTCCATATTTTTCTGATATGTGTAACTTTTATAAACAGAGCTCTTATGGGATGTGAATTGTCATGTTAGCGACACCTAACAGTGAGTAAAAAATAAATCAGATGCAGATTTCTGGGCTGCTGTCCTATGTCACCACACCATCCATGACCACACCAAGTGGTCATGTATGTTAGTGGTTTTCACACTGCAGTAATTGGATGCAGCCTGAAAACAGTCAGTGTGATACTCATGTCCCTGTTCAGTGCTAATATAAACCCTCTGTCTTTCATGCTGGCAGACGGGTGCACCATGTGTCCAAGGGTGCATTCCACAATAACTCTGGGTAATAATTATTACCAGAATAATTACTAGGGAATAATTATTACCAGAATAATTACTAGGACTCTGTGGAGTCCTCCTAGTTATTGTCTTCCCTCATTTGACTTTCATTTACATTTCCTATGAACGTACTTACATAGAAATATTAAAAAATATTTGTTTAGATAACAAAGGGTGAGCTTTGTTTATTTTTCTTCCTTCCAAACTCCAAAAATCTGCTGACCGTCTTGGCCAGCCAAGAAGATGTTCACTGGTAACCTTCACTCCCCCTCCAAAACGCATTGAACTGCCTGGGTTATTTGTTTAAAGAGATACTGTGATGTCAAACTGGGACCTAAAGATAGCAACTTTAAACACAATTCTTTTAACAAACCAACGACTCCTGGAGACATTTCTATGTTTATAATTTCCAGTGGATACAGGGGACTTTCTTGATTCCTTATTACAAATAAACATCTTCCACTCAGCCAATCATCCCAGACAATGCAGCCTTATGCTCATGCATGGGAGTTACGGAGTAAAAATTATGAGAAATTAATTACTTAAACTTAAAACGAATCAACTAATTTTGTTTAATTTGGAAGAGTGAGAAAATACAGCGGGCCAGCTAAATACCCAAAAAATATTTATGAAATCTCAGAAAGTAAAGGTGGGAGGGTTAAGCACTCTGGTTAAAAACACAGTTGGAAGAACATGTCCTCAGGTGTGCCAGATCACTGCTATTTCCAGTTAAACAAAGTTAGGAGGAGCCTTTTACATAATTTTCTTCATTCCTCTGTCTTCAATACAGAGATCTGTTTGCATATGTGGATGCATAAATGTGTACCTTCTCCATATACATATGTAGAGATGAACCAGAGAACTTTGCATGCACAGAACTGCAGTCTCCATCTGCAGGATGCACTTCAGGAGTGAACTGCACTATTCATTTTGTGTGCTTACTTTAAGACCTCCTGGAAGATCCTGCTTTTTGGGAGAAAAGAGCCCATACTATCCTTGGGACACTTAATCCAGACTCTAGACGTGAAGAACACTGTTTCCAGCCTTAGAGTCTCATCTGTCAAGCCTAAAGACAAAACTCCTCCAGGACATGCAAAACTGGACACAGGAACACCCTGGGTGAAGGGGTGAAGCCAAGAGAGGCAGGTGAGGATGCTGATGTTGAAGCTACTCTCATCTTGCCTTGATCCCTTGTTGGTCCTGGGTAAATCTCTTAATTTTCTTCAGCAAGGAGGCACCCAGTGAGGAAGGGACAATTACTAGACAGTGAATAAGCTAACTTATTGGAACGTCTGAACAACATAACCATGCTAACAATTCTTAGCAGTTTTTAGTCCTCATCTCCTTTAAGATACATTTTTTTCATCCTGTGGCAACATTCAACTGCCTTTCTCTGGTCTTGCAGTGTGGCACAATGCTGAGACTTGACTTACCACCATCTGGAGATGAGATGGATAGAATAAAAAACTTCCACTTTGCTAAATGACCAAATACAAAGAGTTGTCTTTGACCATTTCCCATCCTTCTCCACCCTGAAAGGAACAACCAGAAAATGGAACAGGATGTATATAAAATATCCTTAAGCTTGTAAGCATCTCGTTGTAGTTGGTGTTCATATGACTTTTGAGTGTTTCAGCGTATCTTTAGTTCTCTTTGATTCTTCTGAGGTTATATGGGTGGTTGCTGGCAGAATTACACAAATACAGTCTTCACAGCTCAGCAATCCTTGGATCCAGATTTGGAGCTCAATGTGGGTGGCATAGGAGTAGATGCCAATAAGAAGCCTAGGACAGTGTTGTTACTTTCCAAAGCTAAATGACTCAGTACAGAGCCTTTGCAAGCAGTAATTAAAGAACCAGAAGAATGTTTTGTAACTACTAAAGAGTAAGAGGGAAACCTCATTTTTTTGTAATGATGTTTTATTTTCACTCTTTAATGAATGTTTTAATCTTGCCTTAAGATATATTTCTGTTACTGAATGTCAACTAGAGACAATCGGTATCTTTCAAGACTTTTGCTGCTAGGGCATTTCCACCTTTGCTGTGGGAACACCTTTCAGTTCATTTTAGGGTTAAGGCTTCAGATCTCAGTAGCTGCACGTTTCTGTTGTTGAGAGAGCCTCTACAGGATGTATAGAAAGCATTTACTAAAATCCTCATAGACTTTAGATAGATTTGTATGGGTAATATATCTGATGATCATGACAATGATGTATTGTCCAAAAAGTTTTAAATAAAAACTGACACATTGATAGAGTGTGGAATAATACAAAGTTGTCCAAACCTCAGAGACAATATCAACTATTGGCTGAAGTGCTGAATTGAGACACAGGAAAGCCTTAAGTTGTTGTACCATCTCTGACACTGTCTTACTGAAGGCTAGGCTGGCATGATGACTCAGTTTCTCAAGTTTCCCATATGTTGAACGGTGATGTGGTACTCTCAGACAATCTCAGTGTACCTGGAGGCACATTTTGATAGGCAAGTGTGCAAAGCAATCAGTGAGTGTCAAGTACACATGCACAGGACACAGTTTATATTGTGGAAAATACTGGGAAGAGTTACCAGAAAGAAAAAAAAAAGGCACATATTAAAAACCTTAAAAATCTGATTACAAAGTAAGCCAGGAAAAATGGTTTTGTTATGTTATTTCAGAAAGTTACAGCAACAAAATTATGTGTGCACTTGTGTGTGTGTGTGTGTGTATTCGTGTTCATGGAGATACATTTGTGAGTTTGGAGGGGCATGTGGGTGCAAGTGTATGTAAATACATTTATATAAAAACAGGTATATGCACATATAGCTTGTGCTATTTGTGTGGCATATCTATTCCTTTGCTTGTACAGCAGCACATGTTTCAAACAGACAATACTTGAGAAGGACTTGAAAGTATTTACTGACAGCTAGAGAAATGACTCAGGTTCTAGTATCAGAAAAGTAGTTTTTTATTTTGTTTTACTTTTTCTAAACCATCACTAGTGTTAAATATTTCTCAACTTGCTGTTTACCAAATTTCAATAGTCAGTTTGGTTAGCTGAAGAATTAAGCTTAGGATCAGTCTGCAATATACACATATTTCATGGTTTCATACCCTCACATTTCTCTGAATCATATTCAAAAAAAAAAATAAATTAAAAAATCAAGAACCAAAAATTGTTTAGCAGTTCCACAGGGAGGGAGGAATTACTCCAAATTAACACTGTGAAATGTTCCAGTTATTGTCACAACTAAGTTTTGAAGACCATCATCCTATCCCAGTGGATTTCCAAGCATATAAAATGCAGGTCTTCTGGGAAGGTTGAAAAGAAGGGGTATTATCTGAAGACCTGTTAGACCAATTGACTTCAGACCTGCATGGATAATGATGCCTCTGGCTCTGGTGAGGTGTAACAATTTTCAAAACATGTTGGAGATGCCTGTGGATTTCAGAGCACTTTGAAATCCAGGTCTTTAATGAGAAGTTTTGCTCCCAGGGCATAACTTTGAAAGCAGAGTGCAGGAAGACAGTAAATGAGTCCCAGCAAAGCCCTCTGGAAGCTGAGAAGAGTTTTGATATATGAAGCTGAACAGCAGACGGGGTACAATTCTTGTCCTTTTGAAGAATTTCTGAAGTGCTGATCTCATCAAGCACATCTTTTAATATCACAGCCTGATATTTTAAATAGACACTGTACCCTAGACCTGGATGGGATTCTCCAAGTTTTCAAGATGTCACAGCAATCATATGAATTTTCGAGCTCACAGAAAAATAATCTGTCCTACAGAATGTTGTTTTCACCATAAACTCCAGGAGTGCATTGCTGCACCATTAAACAGTTTGCTTTCAAGATTCATTGTCAAGGATTTTTAAATGTACATTATCTTTATACCCTACTAATGAATATAAAAAATTTATAACTTCTATAAGGTGGGAAAATAAAATTGGAGAATAAACAATGCTAGGACACTTTGTAATTGCTATATCCCATCAGTGAAAAGTCTCCAACTTTCTTCCTTTCAAGAGATTGTGACCATCCTACTGTCTAGCACATTAGACTGAAACAGTTGAAATTTTTTTCCCTACATTTTGGTCTGTGCTTTCCATAGCACCTGGAGCTGCTACTGCTCCATAGCATACAAGAACAAATTATCTTTTGACATGTCAGTTTAAAAGCAAATCTCAAAGAAGCAAAAAACCAAATGCCACTTCCACAAAGCAACAAGCAGTTTGTGATCACTAACTTGTTTTCAGTCTAAAAATTATTCCTGTGGCACCTTGCAAATAACTTTTGTTTTGGTTTAGGAGAAGTGAAAAGCCATTATTCACAAAGCAACAGCAATAAACTCACTATTAGAAACCATATCTCACAGAGGTGATAATTTCAATACTAAGAAATGCTACATGTCTTTTGATCACCACTGATCCTGCCTTCAGGTGGTTTGGGGAGGGGGCGGAGGGAGGAACTGATTAACAGTGATAGTGATGTTGGATAAAAAGGGTTTAAGGAACCTTGAGTATTTATTTAAATACTTTTAAATATTTTTTTTTCATGTGGTATCCTATAGTTCTATCCTGAATCCCAACCATTAACACAAGATGTTATATCAAGAAACCACATAGGAAAATCCTGACTATCAAGAAATGTAATTACAAATATTACCAGATCCAGTGAATAATAAACCTTGGATGAGTAGCCATCCAGATACACCCCCAGTCTGCAGTGTGGTGCTGAGTTTCAGGGCAGGGAACACAACAAAAGAGCACAAACAGTTTCAGAGCTACACAGTTTCATGTTGGATTTGTTTTCCTGATTGATTACAACATCAGAAACTGGATAGAGACAAGAGATGCCTATCCAAGGCTGCACATCAAAGGTGATGCCAAGTGTTTTAACGTGAGGCCAGTTACGTATTCCAGAACTTGGCCTGCATGTTAAATTGTCCTGGACAGACTGGATGCATTCAGAAGGCTTTTAAAGCACTATAGACCTGAGATGGAACATGTGCTTTGCTGATAGCATATTGTTTATGCCAAAATAATGAATGATGTTGGATTATGCATGCTTCATTTCAAACAGCAGACAATGATCTGGATTTGTGAAACAATAACAATGATATAGCAAAGCCTTGAACCTGAAAACATGTAACCACTGAGCATGGTAAAAGGAGAAATCCAAACACTTTCAAAGGCTGTCAAAATTTATGTTTGGCTTCAAATTTTGTGGGTTTGCCCTGCTTTCTGCTCTGAAGTGTGCAGCACTGCCTGGACACTTGCAGCTGGACCTCCCATGGTCAGTGCAGTCAATGGCTTTGTTTCTCTCCCAGTGGGAAGGTATGGGCTCCCAGACCAGTAAGAGCCAAGGGCTCATGCTTTATTTGTGACATGTAGTCTGCTATCTATGTATCTTAAAAAAGCAAGAAGGGATTTCCAATTGATCTGTGGTTACTTGGTGGAGGGAGGGAGGGAGGGAGGGAGAAAGAGAAAGCACAGTCTTCTTCCCAGTCCCCTTTGGCTCAGTACTAATGCCAAAACTGAAGCAGCCACACAGAGAGCAGAGGAAACTTTAAAAACCTTAATTAGGGAAGAAAGCAAACTAAATATTACTATGGTCTGTTTACTTAGAGCTGCAATGCTGCCAGAGAAACCTCACAGCTTGCGTTTGTAAGCTATACTTTTCATAGAAAACATATTTAATGAAAACAGGAGACGAGATAACAAGCTTTCTTCTAACTTCATTTAAACATATTTACGTTGCACTTTAAATTCCTCTTGGGTTAATGCAAAGCTGGGCTAAAAGTTTGGAAGTGATGTAGCCTAGGTAGCTTTATTCCCTGAGTTTAGGCTTCAGGGCCTGACAGCATACCATCTGGAGTTCCCAGGACCCATGGACGCCACTGTTCAGAAGGTGCTCGCTTTTGCTCCCCTCCCAATGCCTTGAGGCTGGGCTATGCTTTTGCAGTCACATATATGTGGTCTTTTCTGCAGCTTTTCAGAATATTAATTTTTAAAAATTTGATAATATACTCACTTGTTCTGTTTCTCCCCTCTGTTAAAAGCATCAACATAAAAAATAATGTGCTCTTTTTATGTTATTCTGGAAGGAATTTTAAGGGATTTGTGGAAGCATCTTTGCATGGCCTTAAGTTTTACAATGACTTACTAAGTACAACAGGAAAACAAAGCCTTACATATGAATGATGCACACTTCATATTATATTTGAAATGCCAAAATGTGTGCTTTCAAATTGTATTTATTTCAGCATCAGCATTCTGCTCTTAATTCACTTACTATGTGAATTAAGAGCAGAATATTGCATCTCTTACAGAATTTGAATGCAGTTAAACAGAACAGCACATGTGGCAGATTAACCAAGTGAACTAGTATTGTATTTACCAAAAAGATTGTTCACAAGAAGACACATAGCAATTCCAAATAAATGACATTTTTCAAATTCTGTTTGAATTTTCAAAAGTAGAAGAAATGTTTTGTAATATAGGCAATCTTTCAGATGCTTTATTTGAATGTTGAAAACAACAATAGCTTAAGGATGAAAAAGATTTCCAGCTCACAGTCTGACTTGGCACCATCTATAAAAGACAGTGTAGGATTTTCCCCCTAAAACCACCTTGCCTGCCATTACATTGAGTTTTGATGCTCTTTAATCATTCTACCCAAAATTTTAATTTTGAATCAGTTCACTGAGTAGAACTCTTTTAGAAAATTTCCACTGAATACTAGATGTTTCTGAAATGAGATTAAAGAAAACCCTCACAAGGTTAATTGCAATCTTCTCTTTTTCTTTCACAACACTTCCCTGAGACATGCTGCTGCATGTGTGCTTTGAAATCCAGCACTGGACTAGGGAGAGCAGATGAAGGTGGGGAGATGGTGAGCAGGAGGGTCCACGTGCAAGCCTGGCACTCCTTCAGGTTGATGTTGCCTACACTTGGCTTGCTGCAAAGCTCTGCTCTCACATATTCAAGCAGAAACTTGATAGAATTTGGTAGCTAAATACTTTGAATATTTTAACACACTTGGCATCTTTCATGTCTGCATGAGGCAAGCAGAGCTTCCTCAGGAACTGTCAAAAATTTGTTTTGGATGATATGGATCATGTGCTTCAGATGAAGTACAAGAAATCCTGCAATGAATGAGCAGCTCAAGCATAAGCTGAACCAAAGCAGAACTTCCTTTTAATGTCCAAAAGCTAACAGCATGCCAAGCATGTAATTGACTGTAGTCCAAAAATAGCTGTCTCTCCCTTCCAAAATTGTCATGTGCTATATTTATTTCATCAGAAATGTGTTCTATTTGTTTTCATCCTACTATCAGATGCATGTGTGAGTACCTGAAGACATCCAGATGAGCTGCACCCAATTACATTTATTATGGCATCTTTTTTCCTCACTGAAATGGACCTTTTGGAAGAAAATCATGTGTCCTGCTCTCACTACCATGCTCTGCTGACCAGGCTGGAGCATACCAAGCACAGGCTGTGTGAAAAACACTGGGCCAGATATGGACAGGTAGTTGCCTCTGCAGCCAACAGCAAACACGACTGGTATCTTCATCAGCTCTTTCCCAAGCCCTGAGGAAAGAGCTGGTCCAGTTTTAGCAGCATCTACGTGTAGTAGGTTGCACGTCCAACTTTTGGGTTGGTTTTGAAGCAGACAGTGCCATGCTAGGACTGATTTTGCCTCTATTGAATCAAGGACAAAACTCTACTCCACTTTGACAGAGGCAGAACCATCCTCAAAATCTCTAAGCACCCATGGTTTTTTCTAAGTAATTTATAAAAGTATTAATTTTCTGTTTATGTTTCCTACAAAGCAACGGTAATTTCACTCTCTTTTTAGTTTATGAGGCACATTGGAAGGTGCCACAGAATGTTTAGTAGACAACTTGTGCTGTCATAACAGATCTTTGGCTTGGTTTTTGAATCTGCCTTGGTCTGGAATAGCGTGCAAAAAGAAACTGCCTTGAATATATTCAAATACTTAGAGAGTTTATTAAAAACATCATAATTCTGAAGTGAGAGATGCAATTTTATTGTGATCTGCACAATGCAAAAAAGGAAACATGGAACAGGGCTATACTTTTTTTTAATAGCAGGAAATTAGACTGTACTTTAACATTAATCCACAATTTAGAGAAAAGATTGCATATCATTCTGTGGGGTATATTTTAAATATGACAATACGATTTAGCTTCATCAGGAGTACCAACAGTTCTGGAAAGAAATACCATTTCATTGCATTCTATATTTAATAATTTATTTTGATTCACAAAAAGAACTTCTCTCAGGATGCTCTTGATAATTAAAAAAATTACAGCAATTATACCAGCTCAATAAATACTTCAGCTTCATCTTCTTTAGTCAACATATTACTGATAAAAGGAAAAAATAAACATGGAAGTGTTCCTCCAGTCTTTCTATATTTGGAATTAGGACTGTAGCAAACAACATGGCCACTCTGACAGATTCACAGGGTCAACAGCTCAGAAGGATGGCTAAGAAACCACTGCATCCATGCTTTACCACAGATTTCTTGTATATCCTTGGGAAAAGACTGAGATGCTACTCACACAGTCACTAGCCATGCAAATAGAGATTTAATATATTGGCTAAGCCACTCCACCTGCCTTTGTGCTGACCTGTTCCAGGGCTGACACTGCCTCCCCAGATCCAAAAGCACTATAATGGAGCATGGCACAAAGACACTCTGGTATCTTTGTAGGATCCACACCAATTCTAGCAAAACAAACACTGACCCAGTGCTCTAAAGCCCAGTCAGAATAATCCATTATGGGTTGTCTAAATCACACGTACCACAGTGCATGTGACAGCCTTCTATTGACACTTGAAAGGAAGTAGTGGTTAACTGCCTGCACCTGCCCAAAAAGGAGTGGGATGAACACTCTCCTGAGGTGCCTCTTTCTTTGACGTAAGCTATGAAGTGCTCGCAGGCTGTGGAGCACCAGGAGCAGCAGGACAGATGCCCCAGTGCCCTGCACAGAAGCAGTGCTGCCTGGAGGCAGAGGCAGGCACCAATAACAGGCAAGCAAAGGAGTTGCGCTCCTGTGTTAACTAAAATTGCATCTGGATTCAAAGTGTGGCACAGACATTTTGAGTACTGATGACTGAGAAGTCATTGTATGGAAATAATACCTCTAATATCGTATCATATCTGAATGAGTTCTGATGGTGAGTCTGTTTGCCTGTACACAAAGAATATGGCACTCAGTTGCCTCTGCTGCCTCACCACATTGCCTGATACTGCAGACCATTGAGGACTTAGGCATATAAAAATTGTTATTAGACAAAGACTGACATCTTAGACTGTTATCAGCAGCTTGATGAACTGACAGCTCTATCTTCTGCTCCACGGGGAATTCACTGGTAAATCCTCACTCCTCTCGCAGCATCTAGGGAAGGCGCAAGGACGAGGCTCAAGAGCTGAAGCAGCCTGGAGGTGCAGAGATGCTGCAGGAATCCTCCTGGGCAGGAACTGCCTGCCCCACAGGATGGGCAAAAATGGCTTTTGGTCTCTGTGGACAGAAAGATGAGGTGTAAGAAACGTTGAAGGTCACAGATCTGCCTGAGTTGGTATTTGAGCCTGGTGAGTATCTGAGAGGCAAAGTGAGTGTCCAGCAGAGGGCTTAAGCAGGCCGTGGAAGAAGAGGACTCCTAAAACCACACAGGGTGGATGTAGCAAGGAGAAAGCTCTCAACAACATGAGTAGAGTGGTCAAGATATAATAAAATATTTAAATAAATTCTCTAAATGAATGCACCCTGAGATGATTCAGAGGAGTTACATCACTGCAAATAAGTGATACAGCAGATCGGTTTTCTAACCTCAATCCTTTTAAACTGTGAACATATTGAAAGACAAACGGTAGACAAAATGCTTTAGGTCCAGAAATCCTCCCTCAAAGAAATGTCTGCAGAAAATACAGTTTGAAAATATAGCAAGACTAATCAATTTAAGGATCAGGCCACCTTTTCCAGGGCCCGACTGCTCACTCTGACAACATCACCAGCATGAGAAGGACAGATTGTTGTTGAGAATAGTTGAACCTACAAGCATTTGCTTTTATTTCAGTAACTTTGTGTTACTGGGAACTTCAGTTTTCCATCAATGAACTGCTTAGGACAATAAATAAACACAAAGAAACAGCAGTCAGTAAAATAGTCCGTACTTTGCTCTTTACTCTGTTGCTCTCATATAATGACTTGGGCTTTTGATGAGGCAGTATATGTTTGTCATTTCCTAGTATTTCAGTAAAGCTTAAGGCTCCGGGGTCCTATGGAAATGTTTCCTTTTTTAATCATGAGTAATTTCAGTGGCTGGAAGGAGCTTAACACTCACCCGCAATGAGGCAGGACTTTTGCCACTGCCGCCACTGCCTGATTCTGCTTTTTCCATTATATCCATGACTGTTGACATTTGAAGGTTTTTCCACTTGGGTGAGTTGGATGTGATGTTAAGCTGCTGAAAAAGCTTTATGGAGAGCTAGGAGTTGGAATTTGAGCTGTAAGCGGGAGGTAGGAGAACGCAGGAGCTCGGTAGTGGCAACATGCTGGCACAAAGTCCCACGGGGGCAGTAAGGCTTCTTGCTGACTCTCATANCAGCTGCACCGCGCTCTGCCGCCCGCCCTGCGCGACCTGGGCGACCGCTACGTCAAGGAGGAGTTCCGGAGGCACAGGGCGGCCGGGCCCGCCGAGACCCAGCGCTTCCTGCGGGAATGGGAGGCAAGTGCCCGCCGCCCCGCGGGGCAGGGACGCGGCCGGGAGCGGCGGGGGGCGGCGGGGGGGGGGGGGGGGGCCCGNAGAGTGGTCAAGATATAATAAAATATTTAAATAAATTCTCTAAATGAATGCACCCTGAGATGATTCAGAGGAGTTACATCACTGCAAATAAGTGATACAGCAGATCGGTTTTCTAACCTCAATCCTTTTAAACTGTGAACATATTGAAAGACATACGGTAGACAAAATGCTTTAGGTCCAGAAATCCTCCCTCAAAGAAATGTCTGCAGAAAATACAGTTTGAAAATATAGCAAGACTAATCAATTTAAGGATCAGGCCACCTTTTCCAGGGCCCGACTGCTCACTCTGACAACATCACCAGCATGAGAAGGACAGATTGTTGTTGAGAATAGTTGAACCTACAAGCATTTGCTTTTATTTCAGTAACTTTGTGTTACTGGGAACTTCAGTTTTCCATCAATGAACTGCTTAGGACAATAAATAAACACAAAGAAACAGCAGTCAGTAAAATAGTCCGTACTTTGCTCTTTACTCTGTTGCTCTCATATAATGACTTGGGCTTTTGATGAGGCAGTATATGTTTGTCATTTCCTAGTATTTCAGTAAAGCTTAAGGCTCCGGGGTCCTATGGAAATGTTTCCTTTTTTAATCATGAGTAATTTCAGTGGCTGGAAGGAGCTTAACACTCACCCGCAATGAGGCAGGACTTTTGCCACTGCCGCCACTGCCTGATTCTGCTTTTTCCATTATATCCATGACTGTTGACATTTGAAGGTTTTTCCACTTGGGTGAGTTGGATGTGATGTTAAGCTGCTGAAAAAGCTTTATGGAGAGCTAGGAGTTGGAATTTGAGCTGTAAGCGGGAGGTAGGAGAACGCAGGAGCTCGGTAGTGGCAACATGCTGGCACAAAGTCCCACGGGGGCAGTAAGGCTTCTTGCTGACTCTCATAGTGAAAACGCAAGAAAATAAAATTTAAGCGTATGAAGCTTGGGCTTAGTGGCCTAATTAATTAGTGCCACATTCTACTCTGGTATAAAGCGCACATTTCATTCTTCTGGCGGTGAACCTGGAGCCAAAAATGAACTGTTTTCTTTATCTATCTATATACCGGGATCTCTGCCACCCGCACCCGTCTTTATGAAACAACATCATCCATGCCTTCTTACAAGGACTATTTGCATCGCCATTCCTTGGTACCGCTCTAAACGCCACCGGCGAGACGCAGACTCCAAGTCTGCGGGCAGCGCCGCCTCACACGGAGCGCCGAGCGCCGCTGCGGCCGCGGAGGAGNGATGCTGGGCTCGGTGATCTCAGAGGGCTTTTCCAGCCCAGCTGATTCTCCCTCCTCGGGCACGCTCCCGTGAAGGGCGAGCTCCTTACAGAGCTGCAGAGTGACTTGTAACTACATGTATCTAGGCAGGTTATCTTTCATGGTTCTCAGTGCCTTGCATCAAATGTGTGTGAGCATACTTATACACACACAGGTAAATGTAACAGAGTGACCTCAGTTATATAATTAGTTATGTATAAATATATACATAAATGTATATGCACAATTATCTGTATGATCTATAATAATGTATTATATAAGTCTATATAAATATTTATAACTACATACATAACTAATTTTATAATTATAATTAGCTAAGTATAGGTGTAAATAGCTTCCCTGTGAACTTGTATTTCATTTCTGAGTAACATTTTTTCAGTGTTTTCTAAGGAAATAAGTCTTATGTGAACATTGCTTCTCTGGTTAACACCCCTTCCCCTGAACTCCCTGCCTGGTTTCACCAAGGAGAGAAAAGCAGATCGCTCCCAAATGATGAGGTTCTAACAAGTTTCACAAGCAGCAGAGGAAGGAGACCCGTAAGCTTTCCCCACATGCCTGTACCCCAGTAGGTATCAGCATATTAGTAGGTCCCCAAGAATTCCACATGGCAGGCAAATGTATAGACTCTTCACAGAGGAGGAGCTTCAGTTAAAGCATGAACACAGCTGCAAGAGACAGATGTACAGACAAGCTTCCCATTAATTTTCATGCTCCTTGAACTACTGGCTTGGTAGTACTTTTGAATCTCAAAACTGTTTTCCTTTCAATGGGAGGAAATTCTGTTCTGTTTTGCAGTGGAAGGTGGTTAGCAAAGGTAGCATCGATTGTCTCTGAATTTACCAGAAGGGTAGTGGGGGAGAACTGCCCCATCCTTTCTACCTGCAGTAGCTGAAATCTTGTAGGTTAAAGTAACTGGGACACCAGGAATAAGCAGGGAGAAGACTGCCTGGTATTCTCTACAGAGGAAAGAAATAAGTGTATTTTAATTGCCTCTTGCCAACTGATAGATCCTCAAATCAGAGAAATTTGTATCAACCTCTCAAATGCCTGATGCTATTGTAATTTTCAATTGCCGTTTACTTGATACTGCTGAAATGTTTCCGCATCACTGCTTGCAATTTTAAGATGAGCTAAAGCGACAAGTTACAGGTTACTATTTTCAGTGCTAAAATCTTCCTTAAAATAGTTTTAGAAAAGGAAGGAAATGTTTACATTGAAATATCTTTAGCCATTTTTAAACTGAACTATACAAATAGTGAAAATGTTTCTCAGTTCTGAAATGTTTTAAAGGTAGATTATAGGGAAAATGGTGACAAAAATTAGACTCCAAGTAACAAGCTGAATTTTGAAACCTGACATTTAGTGCTATTAGCTATGATATGTTCAAGGAAAGGAAACTAATTTAATAACTGTTTTGAGTGTGTGAATATAAAGAACTTTGCAAATATGTCTGTCTTCTAACAAGATGCTGGGAGATATTAGCATGTAGTTAACGTATCTCTTCTTTTTTTAATTTTTGTTTTGTTCTGGGGTCTTTTTCTCACTCAAATAATAATTTGAGTGTGAAATTTAAGTCAGACTTTCACATTTTTGGCCTGTGAGACTTGCTTTGCATCTTATGGTATGCTGTGGTTCCCAGCCCCATGAAGACTTGAATGAGGTAATTGAGGAAAGTGTACTGTGAACAAACTGGCGTTAGGTAACTCTGCTAATTAATTCATATTGGAGTCAGTCCTTTGTCCTGGTTTTGGCTAAGATAGAGTTAATTTTCTTTGTAGTAGTTTGTTCAGTGCTGTTTTAGATTTAGTATGAGAGTAATGTTGGTAGTGCACTGTTGTAGCTGTTCTTAAGTGTGCTTACTCTAAACCTAGAAGTGTTTTTCAGATGCCCATGCTCTGCCAGTGAGGAGATGCACAAGAAGCTGGGAGGGAGAATGGCCAGGACAGCTGACCCAAAGTGGCCAAGTGGATATTCCATACCATACAACCTGTAGTATGTTCAGTATATAAACTGGGGGAAGTTGGCCATGAGGGGTTGATCACTGCTTAGGCGTGGGCAGGGCGTCAGTCAGCAGATGGTGAGCAGTTGTACTGTGCACCACTTGTTTCTCTTGTGTTTTATTCTTTGCACCCTTCCTGAGCAGCAGGACACTCTTCTGAAATAGGCTGGAAGCTCCAGGACAGTTCTTGCAGGACACACCAGCATAGCTGTGAAGTGCTTAGGTTCTTGCTTGAGAGTCACCCACTTAGCCACGAGCGAAGCTGAGATAATGCTGCTGCTTCTGTGTACATGAACCATAACTGTACTTCTTGCCTCTAATTTTATTAAATGAAACAAAAACCAATCAAACCAAACAAAAAAATCCATCTAAACAAATCACTACAACATTAATGCAAACTGGTTGTTTAAATTTCCTGTTAAGTTTCTTTTATTTTTTTTTGAAAAATGCATGCTTACAGCTCTGATAACATGATAACAGTATTTTGGTGTGTTGCATTTCCAACTTTTTTCTTCCCAGTTTGTTTGTTCATTAGGCTAAGCATATACCTTGCTGTATGCACTTTGGTGTTGTCAGTATTCAGCTTCCATCTGGAAATGTTCTTTCCTCATGCCTTCTACTGAATGCAGGGCAGGGCATCTGGTACAGAGTGGCATGATGTCTTATGTTACAGAAAATTAGTATTCTTAATTTTATGTTAAAGTAATGTATATTGATGTATATTCATCAGAGGGTAAAGATTATGGATATGATGATTGCAGTGATGTTTCTTGACTTTGAATGAGGATTTCAGTATGAAGTGTAATCTTAATAAGTCATCCGAAATGCTTTTTGAATGGAAATTTCCAAGGATGTGTTATTTTAACTACTTGACTGTTGCTAAAACTCTTCAGGCTCTCTTTGGGTAGTCAGACCTTCTGGGTGTGCCTGAATATACTAGTTCATAGCTTGTGGTGTGCTTTCTTGTCCTCCACTTTGATTCATATTAGCTGAACATTTAGAAAACAGGCCTGGCATTTCAATCACATTATGGTTGTCTCATGTGATGCCCCTGCCCCCCTTGCTATTTAAATTATGTTGATTCAAGGGAGCTGGGCGTATTAATTTGAGGTTGTAGCCAGGTGGGAGTCAGCCTCTTGTCCCAGGCAGCTGGTGACATGGTGAGAGAACATAGCCTCAGGTAGTGCCACGGGGAGGTTCAGGTTGGACATCAGAAGGAATTTCTTAGCAAAAATGGTTGTTAAGAACAGACTGCCCAGGGAGGTGGTGGAGTCACTGTCCCTGGAAGTGTTCAGGAGATGTCTGGATGTGGCACTTAGTGCCGTGTTTTAGTTAACAACTTGTGTTTGATCAAAGTTTGGAGTCCATGACCTTAGAGGTCTTTTGCAGTCTGAATGATTCTGTGATTGTGTTTCACAAATGGAACAAATTTCCTTTATTTCTTGTGAAACATGGTGGAAAACCTGTAGGGACATTTCTAAAATCAGCTTTAAAAATAAAGGAGGGGAGAAAAGAGGTAAAAATGATACTGCTGTAGTATGTGAGTGGTTCATGTTGTTTTCCTGTAAAGGAGATGAGAAGGGACCTCATCTTGTTTAGAATGCATAGGAATTGGGGGATTTAATATTAGAGCCAACCATGTAGATGGCTAATGAAGTTTTGTAGGAAACCTAAGCTGACCTATTTGCATTTATAAAATAGGGAAACTATCCATTGAATATTCTTGGAAGAGTTTTTAAGTGGGTACCACCAATAGTAGACTGCAAGTCCATATGTGCTTATATAAAAGTAGAAGAATATAAATATTGTGGTTTCCCTATCATTGATATTGGATTGCTAGTTTGTGTCTAGAAACCTGCTGGAAAAAGGAGAATACAAAAAAAGTAAGTCTTGTTGTTCAGGAATTATGCTTGTTCAGGTAGATTCAAATTAAGCATATAAATTATTAATATCTGTTCCTATATATTTTCTAAATATTTAATATTTTAATTAAAATAATTGGTACTCGTTTACAGGAGACTGCTGATATAATTAGATTGATACTGATTATTACCTTGGAATGGTATTGAATTAATGTTGACAGGTATGATAAGTCAATTAGTTCGGCAGTCTTCTAAATCATGGTAGCTGATGAGAATGCTTACATAAGATAAGTAATATTAAGATAGTATTGATTACTTAATTTTAGATTGCAATAGGTGCAATATTCAGCTATATAATTTCAGTAACAATTTGTTTTGCATTTAAGCATTAATTTTGAAAATGACCATTTTGTACTTAGCTTTTTTAAAAAGCCTGACCCTGTAGATGAGAGGGCCTGGACTGTTTCTAAGACAGGCAGAATCATTCTGCAGAATTACACAGCATTTTCTCAATTTAATAGATTGAATAAATTGCCTTTGAAATTCTTTGGCCACTCTTGGCCCTGAAAATCTTTTTACAAGCTTTCAAGTGAACTGTTATGTAGCCTCTCAGGAATGACTAAATTTTTGAATCAGTGTATTTGATGCAGTACAAATAATTGTCATTCGTCAAATTTATTTTCAGTTGCCTGCGTCACTTGCAGCATTTACTTTGCTGGGATGATTGTGGGGTGCTGTCATATGTCAGATAATATAGTAGTTCTGATATGTCTTTTTCTGCTCATCAGCGGATACACTTACAGAACTTTTTGCTTCTTAATTTTCTGGGCAAGTATAATCTTCCCTCCCCTTCTTGATTTATTTTTAAACTACTGGCACTCAAAAATATGTTGAAATGTTGAATGGAGAATTTGAAGAGCAAATAGTCAAAGAGGGTGGAAGAGGAAATTGTGGCCAGTACCGGAGTCATACTGAAATGGGAATGGGATATGTGGGTTGCCCTTTATGCTGTCTTTCAGCAAATAATGTAGGTAGTATAAGTATAAAACAGCTGCTGGCATTCTGAATTCTGGTCTCTCAGTTTCAGTGAAGTACATTATATAAGAGTTGTTTTCTTTGCCTGACAAAGAAATACATGTTTTTTTGGAAGAAAAATATGTATTTAGGTTTTTTGCCATTTTATTACTTTTATTAAAGTGAAATAGGATTTTAGAGTAGTATTTCATTTTAACATTACTGGATACATCAGAATTTGCTTTTAGTGATTTTTATGGCTATCTGGATGAAAACCTTCTTATTAAGAGTAAATTCCTACTGAGTCCTATGTTTTTATCCCCCACTTAGGGTGTTGACTAGTTATTAATCTTTAAGAACTAAATTGGAGTCAATTTCCTCTATTTTATTTTATATTTCTCAAAAGGTAGGAAGGAATTTTGCACTTTTCTGAGAGCCAGGGAGTTGTGGCTGATAAACTGAAGAGCATGTGGGATTTGAGCATGAATGGCAGCAGGAAATCAGGCTGCTGGCTCTGACCTGGCATTCCTGATGGCCTGCTTGGTTGTAGGATTTGAAATCTACCTCTGATAAAATTTTGCCTGGGTGCACCTATGATTTGGTAAGTGACCTGAATTAGTATTTATGTGCAATTGCAAAGGCTGACCTTTTGTTGTGAATCCCTGTTGTGAAGTTTCATGCAAATAACATCTTTTTCATATTATGCCATCAGTTCCATCCTTTCAGTGCTCTTTCACTTTTGGGTTTAGAAGCAGGAGCTGGTGTCTGCTTGTCTTTCATAGAGAATCCAGGCAGTCTGGGAGCTTTCTGAAGTGGTGAGACTTGGGGTAGCCTGGTGGATACCCTCAGCCTTGTGCATGATGCACACTCATTGCAGGAAGGGGAGATTGTTACTTCTCACCTGGAAAGCATCATCATTTTCCTTCAGGTTCACCTGGCCACTGCTGAGGCCAGTGATTTCTTGCTGGGTTGGTTGTTTTGTTTATTTTTCCCCCTGTGTACATACTGCTTTTAGACCTTTACTGTATTTTCTAAATTCAGAATTGTATAAATTGTAGCATCAGTATTCTCAATGCTTCTATCATGTTACTATGCCAATTATCAGTATGACATCATCTCTGTGATTGCATGTAGCTAGTCAGATGGCTGTTTTGATAACTGCTTATCTGATAGTTGAAGTTTTTATTTACAACTATTTTAACACAGCAGGAAATCATATCCAAGTCATAGGGGTGACATCCAACAGTAATGTCGGTCACTTGCTTGTGCTAGTCACCTCAGGTACAATGCAAGTATAAATACATGATGTGCAAATAGGTTTATAAATTTCAGATAGTTTCATGGCATGCCTTGGGATATTTAAAATGTGGCATGAATTGAATCCCTGAACTGAAATTTCTTGTCAGACTATAGTAATTTTATTAGTTGTAACTTAGATTGAGAAGTTTAAATTGCTGTAGAAGAGGGATGCATCTCTGAGTGTTAGCAGTTTATTCCTTACATTGAATAGCACTGAGAGGCTGTATGTCTCAGGGTTGAAGATACTGTAGAAGTTTCCTGAGTGTCTGCTCCATGAGCAGAGACCTGCACCTTCCTAATGAGTACAGGTTAGTGACAGGCAGTGTGAGAATAGGTCTCTAAATAAGAAAAGAGCCAGACACAGTAGAAGCAGAACCAGTAATGGAGCATTTACAGAATTTTCAGTTTAAAAGGTAATTCAGGTTTCCATCTAGTGGTGGTATGAAATTCTGTCCAAGCCATGTGAGGCAGCATGTGCATAGCCATGTTCCTAACATACCATTGTACTTGTGTATATGTGTGAAACTTAGGGAATCAAAAGCCTTTATTATGTATAAATTATATATGTAATAGTACATAATTCTCAGGACCTCCAGATTTTTTTAAGTCAGAGCTTTAATGACCAGCAGTCTGTTATTTTATGCATTCAGATATCCAAATACTCTTTGAATGTATGTTTATCTTACTTGCTGTGAATTAGGCTGATTCCTCTTTTTCATTATTCCATGACAGCCATTTCAAAAAGTTTAACTTGACACAGATTATTGAAAGCAAATGGGTTTCTTAAAAGGTTTTCTTCAAGTATTTCTTGCTTTCTCTTATATGTAAACAAAACAGAAAAAAAAAAAAAGGAAACAGGAACAGATGGGTATTCTGATTTTTTTGCCCCACTGTTACAGCCCTATTTTTAGTATTTAAAGTATTTTGCAGTGGAATTTAGAAAACCTACCATGTTAGGTTTTGAGATGAAGGTTAACAGTGATTGAAAGATGGACCAAGCAGTGTGATGCTGCAAGGATGTTTATTGACAAAAGACACAGATATTTAAATTGTTTTAGCTTCTGCATAACAATTTCCAACTGTTCTGTCTACGTGTGATTTAGTACATAGCAGGCCATAATGTATATTTTTTCTTTTGTGCAATTACTTATCACAGCAGGCTGTTCTGTTCTTTGAGAAGGGGACACAGTTTCTGCAGGTCGTGCTTTATGTATCTTTCTCAGTTTCTGCATCTCTTTCTCACAGCTTTTTCTCACAGCTCTTGCTGTACAATCTTAACTCAAGAGTATTGTTCATGTCCTTTAACTCATTCTGCTCTGCAACACGAGGTATTGAGGTCTGAACTCTGTTGCGTTTAAGACCATGTAGTGTCTTAAACATTACATGGGTCAAACAAACAAACTGGGTATGAATTGCATTTGCAAAGTTATGAGGATTTCTGCTTGTTTGTATTTTATTGACACCCTCCTTCTAGTATTTGTTTGGTACTTGTGTGAATATTGTCAGCAAGTAGTGTTTTGTAAGCATGGTAGGTTTTTTTACCGCCTTGTCAGTGCATTTCCACTATCAACACTGTAAACACTGCCAACTTTCTACAAGTGCTGTCAAGTACCATATTTTGTAATTACTGCAATAATATTATGAGTGCTGTAATTGCATATACTGTATAGATGTGCCTTTCTGTCCTGTGTAGACAGAAAATTGATATTTTCTGCAAGTTAAAATGGTATCTGGAGCACATCAGAATAATTGTTTAGAAACTGTTTTGGTTTTTTTTTCTTCTTTCAGTGTAATGTGAGGTTGCACAAATAGTGTTATGGATATTGGAGGATTTTAAAGCCCCAGATTTTTTTATATATAGAGCTATACTTGGGACATACTGATGTGTACCCATTGAAAAATGAAAAGGTTTTTTTACACAGTTCACTGATATTAAAGTAATTTAATTGAATATTGTTTTTTGCAAGAAGTTGAACCTCAGATTTTGACCTCATAGTCTTGTATTTAGTGGCATCTTTATCACCGTTCATGTTGCTTTAGCTGTCTTTTGTAA